>SJYW01045491.1:640288-675452 GCA_006410735.1 Raphicerus campestris
ATAAAATCGGAGTCATCATGTTGGCAAGATGCCCACTCCTGATACAGATGAGAAAGTGAACAGGAAGCTGGAAAAAAGTATGGTCTGCCTTAGGCCTGGGAGCTCCAGAAAGGGAAGGGACTTGAGCTGGGGCGGGCCTAGCACCCCTGGCAGGAGCTCCCTGTGAAACAGACAGCAAGGTACATCTGGGAGAAGGTGGCCGTCTGAGGCCAGATGGCAGAGGGTCCGTTGGTTCCTCGGCCCTGCAGGCAACACGACTGTCCCTGAAGCAACTGCTCTGTCCCTGGCATCCGCGGCCCCCTCATCCTTGCTCTTCCAGGAATGGTCCCTGCGATGGACTGCTTGTGTTCCCCCCTACCCAGAACTCCTATGGGGAAGCCCTAACGCCCAGTGTGATGGGATTTGGAAGTGGGGCCTCTGGGAGGTAATCAGGTTCAGATGAGGTCACGAGGCTTCAGCCCCCATGATGGAACTCGTGTCCTTGGAGAAACAGGAAAGGGTCCAGAGGGTCCTCTCTCTGCCAGGTGAGGCCATGGCAAGAAGGCGGCCACCTGCACACCAGGAAGACGGTCCTGAACCCACGCCCGCTGGCACTCAGACCTCTAGCCCCCACAACCAAGAGATCAGCAACCAGTTTCAGCTCCCTGGTGGCGAGGATGATTCTGTTTCAAGCCTGAGCTAAGACAGCCCCACAGTCAGAAACCTAAGGTGCTGAGATCTACCCACTCCTTGAAAACCCAGGCTGAAGCCCGCCCTGCGCTCTCAGAGCTCCTGCACCAATTCCTGTCTTCTGACACCACTGCATCTCATGAGGTTGTATTTTCACAGGCACAGAATAAGCACCTGGCGGCGTGACTTCCACGGCCCAGGAGCACCCTCTTAGTCGCCGCGCCCCGGCTGGGCCACGCCTCCTGCTCAGCCTGCCCCGTGAAGCGCCCCGCCACCCAACTGGTACTCACATCCAGGGACTCGAGGCAGTACCAGCAGAAGGCGTGTTTGCAGTTCTTACACATCATCTGGGCGCAGCCTTCGTCCCGCTCGATGTAGACCTTGCACTTGGGGCAGCGCTTGATGGGCGCGTCATCCTCGTCCAGCTTGAAAGCAGAGCTGAAGCAGGAGAGACCCTGTCAGGCTGTGCTCAGAGGCTGCGGGGCGACCTGCCAGCGGGGGCCACTCCGGAATCACGAGCTCAACCAGCTGAGGGGCTGAAGTTGGGTGTGCTCAGTCTTGTCCGACCCTCTAAGACCCCAGGGACTGTCAACCACCAGGCCCCTCTTGATTTCCCAAACAAGAATACTGGAGTGGGTTGTTACGAGGTCACTTGCTATTAAGTGAAATAAGTCAAAACCAAAGAATCTTACACTCTGGAAAATAATCACCAAAAAAAAAAAGAAAAACTGAATCAGCAACTATGGGGGAAAAGTGAGCAATGTCAGCACAGATCTAAACTTAGATGTGTACAGACAAACCAAAGAAAACAGGGCAGCGGCTTAGAAGAGAGGTCTAGTTTTATATCCTTATTCATATATTCATATACTTTCCAGAAGGTTAATAATACATAGTATGCTCTTTGTTATTATCAAGGAAAAAAAATGCTAAAAACACACACATGCTAATCATTTACTTAGATCTACTTGGTGTCTGTACAAAATCGTTTTCCTGAAAGGTCTGGGCAGGCCACGGGGGTGAGCATGGACGGACTAAAGCCTGAGTTCAAGTGCAGCTCTTCTGCACACAGGCTGGGTGGCAACCTCTCTGAGCCCCAGCTTCTGGCTGGTGTGAGTTTAGCAGATGGGATTATGCATGAAGGCCACTGGGCAGGGCAAGCCTGTGTGAAGTGCCCAGTAAGAGGCAGCGAGGGTTCTATGCTGCTCACAAAATGACAACCTAGGTATCTTTCTAGGTTTAACTGTAGAAGGATGCCCAGCCCATGCTGTTAAATTTTATGTCAGCTGAAAATGCAGAGTCATCTGAAGAAGTGGTTCAAATTCACCGATTATGGGGTAAATTTGCTATATCGTTATGAACTCACGGCATTTACCAACGGGAACGTGATTCTCCACAGAACTGAGCAGATTGTGAACGACCTAAGGCATTTGAGTAGAGATTCACTGAAATTGAGAGCAAATTCCAGCATTTTGAATGTATTCTGACTGCAGGACCTTCCACAAGCGTCATAGTCACTGTAAGGGTTAAATCCGTCTTCACTTTACATGGTTATCTGAGGACCAGTGAGCTTCCACACAATTACCCAGGTTCCCCTGGTGGCGTAGCAGTAAAGCATCCGCCTGCAACACAGGAGACCGCCTGCAACACAGGAGACCGCCTGCAATGCAGGAGACGCAGGTTTGATCCCTGGGTCGGGAAGATCCACTGAAAAAGGAAATGGCAACCCACTCCGGGATTCTTGCCTGGGAAATGCCATGGGCAGAGGAGCCTGGCAGAATACAGTCCACAGGGTCGCAAAAGAGTCAGACACAGTGACTAAACCACCACCAACAAACGATTATACCCTTGGGGTCTTCTTAAGCTTGAGACTTGCACTGTGAGGCGTGCACCAGTTTAACAGATTCTGTTTCATTCATTAGTACAAGGTGACCAGGAGAGACACGCCGGAAGGTACCTGGTCTCCCCGGGAAGGAAGGTGATGGGCATGGTCTCCGGGCAACCCTGGCCGGGGTGCCAGCTGGCTTTGCAGGCCGAGCAGAACTCCGTGTCACAGGCTTTGCACTGGACCAGCTGGGGGGTGTGCAGCCCCATCTCCTGGAGCTGGCACACCGCCTGGCACGTAGACGCCGGGCACCAAGTCCGACAGGGATCCAGGAGCACCTCTGACACAAAGAGAAAAAATGGGCAAGTCAGAGTCTGCAGGACCAGGGAACTGGTGGGGCTTAGGACAGACGGACACGTCAGCACACAGCTTCTCATATTTAAGGGAGAAAAGAAAATCAAGGTCAGACATAACATGCCCTTTAGGATCTGGGACTCACCTGGGGGCCCCTCCTCCCTCCAGCCACTCCCCAGCCCACTCGCGTGGGAGGAGAGCAAACCCCCAAGTACCCCTAGAGTCCTCAAGGCTCCAGAGCCCCATCCTGGAAACTCCATGGTCCAGCCAGTGCCTCCTGCCCCCACCTGCCTGCCCTGAGACACGGTGTTGCCACAGCACCCCATCTGAAGGCCCACAGCCTTGGGTGGGGTGTGCTGTGGGCACCCCGAAATGTTGGGTAAGGATGGAAGGATAAGACGAAAAGGAGATGGCTGGCTCTTTTCCTTATCAAAGGGCCCATCCGCCTACAATGGTTTCCATCCCAAATTCACATCAAAGCCCTGAGCTAAGGACTGTGTGAAATTCATTCTTCAACAGCCAGTTTTCCCTCTGAAGTGGAGCCTGATTTAATGAAATTAGTGAGAAAGCTGATTTTGAAAAACAAGACCCCGTGACACTCGCATGCCTTCACATCTGCGTCCACATCTCACATTTCTTTAAATAAAGGGTCTTGAGCTGCCCCCCACTACCACAGTGAGCCTGATGACGGGTCCCCTGGGCCCTCTGTCTAGTGTGACTGGACTCTCAGTGCTGGGCGGTGGGAGGGAGCACCCAACCAGAACCCACACGGATGCTGATGCCAGGCCAAAAGGCGAGGAGGCCAAAGGATTACAGGGTGTTTGCAAAGTCCTCCAAGTAGGCCACTGATTTGCAAGCTGTTCCCAGGGTCACTCTTGAGAAGGAACGGACTGTATTTTGCTGTGAACCTAGAAGCAATGAAAGGCTCTTCTCGGCCATGTGACTGGCCAGTGCCAGAGTGGGCTGGTTCACCCACATCAGAGACAGAATGTGTAGACACTGGGACCCCCAGCAGGCTGCGGCTGTCATGGGCTGCAGGTGGGCTGGGCTACCCCTCAACAGGCGTGTGTTTGCCACGTTCCCTGAACTGGAAGCCAGATTCAGCCTTCAAGTTCCTGTCGGGTACCAACAGACTGAAAACCACCTTATCATCTAATTCTGATGGTGAGTATTTCAGTTTTTAAAGGCCACGAGGTCGCCATCCAACTACTCAGCTCTACTTCAGAAGTACAAAAGCAGCTGTGTTGATCTGTAAAGGAGTGTTTCAATAAAACTTTATTTACAATGCCAAGCCAGGGGCCAGGCAGGTTTGGCCCACCAGCCATGGTTGGCTGACTCCTACCCTGCTGCTGCTGCTGCTAAGTCACTTCAGTCGTGTCTGACTCTGTGCGACCCCATAGACGGCAGCCCACCAGGTTCCTCCGTCCCTGGGACTCTCCAGGCAAGATCACTGGAGTGGGTTGCCATTTGGCCCACCAGCAGCCATGGTTGGCTGACTCCTACCCTAACTATTTTAAAAAGGTGAATTAATCAATAGCACCTAGGGGCTTCCCCGGTGTCTGCCTGCAATGCAGGAGATACAGGAAGATGCAAGTTTGATCCCTGAGTCAGGAAGAAGCCCCAGAGGAGGGCATGGCAACCCACTCCAATATTCTTGTCTGAAGAATCCCATGGACAGAGGAGCCTCGTGGGCTATGGTCCCTAGGGTCGCAAAGAGTTGGATACGACTAAAGCGACTGAACACAATCAATAGTACAAAAACTATCAAACTGGTAGGTCCAGCAGAAGGTTTAGAAGACTTGGTAATACAAAGGAACTCTGGCATCCAGGAGAATGTGATACTTTCTCATCGATGTTCATGTTAATAAGGTAAAATCTTCCTGAGGCCTCAGTGGTGAGTGAATGTATAAAACGAGGTCTTGTCATGAGCTGAGAGTGTTTGCTTTTATAAGACTGTTTCTGGCTGCCAGATCCGAGGAGGTGGTTTTGTGGGGAAAATGCACGCGTGTGGGGACAGCGGTCTGCGGGTTCCTGGGCTGAGAGGGCAGGAGAAAGAAGGACGGAGGGATGAACGGTGCCCTGGGGCACAAGGGGGAGGGGGAGGAAACGCCAAAGGCCGCTCCCCCCAGAGCGCTTTGCCTTTTACCTGGCGGCCCTCCCCTGCCCCCGTCTGGATTTCTCTACCACCAGTTCTGACTCCGGGCTGGGTAAGCCCGGACCTGCCCCACCTACATCACAGGGCCCCCCACAGGCACGGCCCCCCAAGTACGGCACTGCAGGATGTGGGCGTTTAGTCTGCAAAGACAGCAGGACGCGTGCAGATAAGCTACATCCTCCACTGGGTCAGCTTCCTGGCTGCCTTGACAAGAGTGTTCAATGCGGGTCCACCCGAGCCCCTAAGAGGACACCACTGCCCAGGTCAGGTCTTCCCAGTCTCCACGGCGCCCCCTTCCTGCTCTCAGCGGCCTGTACCATGAGGAGGCGACTGGCTTTTCCAAGGTCTCTTCCTGCCTCTCACAGTCGGGCAGCATCTCCCGGTCACTCCTCTCAGCACCGCACGTGTAGCCCTGATTATAGGATGCAGTGCGCAGCAGAGGAGACCTAGTTAGTGTTTCCATGGTAACTACTTGCATCGTGTGACTTGTGTCCTCTTGGAGCTATGAGAGGGCACTGCCCACCCCCACGGGAGAGACTCCCTGCGGCAGACAGAGGGCAAACACCCCACCCCACTGAGTTGCCAGCTCAGAGCCCCCCTCTCTCAGTGCTGCTGGCACCCCCCATCCCAAGAGCACAGCCTGACTCTGCTCTCGGACGTCTATTAAAATTCTACAAGATCCCTCTGCTGCTGGAGTCTGCCTGCTGGGTGTGCAAGATGGGACACAACCAATACGAAGATCCACACTGGCCACCAGCACAGCTTTTCTTTCCAGGATGTGTTTATGCATACATATCGAAGTCTGTCTGCCTATCTACCTATTTATCTATCCATCACATCTACATATTTATATATACTATATATGCCATATATATACTATCACATCAATATACTATACATTAGATACATTATAGCCAATATGTTATAAATAGTATACACATTGTATCTAGTATGTATACATGCACGTATTTGTACCTAATATATTCTCAAGCAAAGTAAGAAGTGTATTTTCTGGCACAAGATGAAGAAATAAATCTTAGCTCCCCTCTCCCCAAGATAGATACATAAATAGAAATAAAGTAAGTCCCTAACAGCCATACTCATCAAAAAGCCCAAGACTTGTAAAAGGTGTTCTTTCTTAAACACGCTGTGCAGGGCAGTGGGTCCTCCATTCCTTCTCATACTGCTCCAGCTCCCACTAACCCAGAAATGTAAGCAGACAGTGCAGCATGGCCCGGCCAGTGTCCAAAAAGGAACTCGTGTGTAACGCCATGGGGCATGACCTTCCCGGGAAGTCTGTACCTCCCAGCTTTGGAGGTCTTACAGCTGGCAGACAGTGTTCACAAGAGACCTCCTCCCTGCTTCCCAAGGACCCTGGCTGGAAGAGTGGGGACACTCAGGTTAAAATAAGTCTCTGATATGAGACATGCAAATGGAGAGAGTATTGGAACTGTGACCATAGCACTTTTTAGTAACGAAACGTTGTCAGAAGATGATATAGACTGTCACTTTTGCACTCGTCACCATCCGCATTTGAAGGTGACTTCAAAGGGCTTCCCCGGTGGCTCAGAGGTTAAAGCGTCTGCCTGGAATGCGGGAGACCCGGGTTCGATCCCTGGGTCGGGAAGATCCCCTGGAGAAGGAAATGGCAACCCACTCCAGTACTCTTGCCTGGAGAATCCCATGGAGGGAGGAGCCTGGTAGGCTACTAGTCCATGGGGTCCCAAAGAGTTGGACACGACTGGGCGACTTCACTTTCACTTTTCGAAGGGAGAGAACGAACTGAAAACTGCTTCGCTGATCCCATCTAGAATTTGCTCAGTTCAGTTCAATTAAGCCACTCAGTCAAGTCCAACTCTTTGTGACCTCATGGACTGCAGCACGCCAGGCCTCCGTGTCCATCACTAACTCCCAGAGTTTATTCAAACTCATGTCCGATGAGTTGATGATGCCATCCAACCATCTCATCCTCTGTCTTCCCCTTCTCCTGCCTTCAATCTTTTCCAGTATCGGGCTCTTTTCAAATGAGTCAGTTCTTTGCATCAAGTGGCTGAAGTATTGCAGTTTCAGCTTCAACATCAGTCCTTCCAATGAATATTCAGGATTGGTCTCCTTTAGAATGGACTGGTTGCATCTCATTGCAGTCCAAGGGACTCTCAAGAGTCTTCTCCAACACCACAGTTCAAAAGCATCAATTTTTCTGCACTCAGCTTTCTTTATAGTCCAACTTTCATATCCATACATGACTACTGGAAAAACCATAGCTTTGACAAAAAGGATCTTTGTTGGCAAAGTGATATCTCTGCTTTTTAATATGCTGTATAATTTGGTCATAACTTTTCCTCCAAGGATCAAGCATCTCTTCATTTCATGGCTGCAGTCACCATCTGCAGTGATTTTGGGGCCCCCAAAAATAAAGTCTCTCACTGTTTCCCCATCTACTTCCCATGAAGTGATGGGACCAGATGCCATGATTGTAGTTTTCTGAATGTTGAGTTTTAAGCCTACTTTTTCACTCTCTTCTTTCACTTTCATCAAAAGGCTCTTTAGTTCTTCTTTGCTTTCTACCATAAGTGTGGTGTCATCTGCATATCTGAGGTTATTGATATTTCCTCCCAGCAATCTTGATTCCAGTTTGTGCTTCATCCAGTCCAGCATTTCACATGATGGACTATGCATAATAAGTTAAATAAGTATGGTGACAATACGCAGCCTCAATGTACTCCTTTTCCTATTTGAAACCAGTTTGTTGTTCCATGTCCAGTTCTAACTGTTGCTTCCTGACCTGCATACAGATTTCTCAAGAGGAAGGTCAGGTGGTCTGGTATTTCCAACTCTTGAAGAATTTTCCACAGTTTGTTGTGATCCACACAGTCAAAGGCTTTGGCATAGTCAATAAAGCAGAAATAGATGCTTTTCTGGAAGTCTCTCGCTTTTTTGATGACCCAATGGATGTTGGCAATTTGATCTCTGCATCTTCTGCCTTTTCTAAATCCAGCATGGACATCTGAAAGTTCACGGTTCACGTATTGCTAAAGCCTGGCTTGGATATTTATAAGCATTACATTGCTAGTGTGTGAGATGAGTGCAATTGTGCAGTAGTTTGAGCATTCCTTGGCATTGCCTTTCTTTGGGATTAGAATGGANCAGCTGGCAGACAGTGTTCACAAGAGACCTCCTCCCAGAACCTCCCTCCCAGCGGCCTGCTTCCCAAGGACCCTGGCTGGAAGAGTGGGGACACTCAGGTTAAAATAAGTCTCTGATATGAGACATGCAAATGGAGAGAGTATTGGAACTGTGACCATAGCACTTTTTAGTAACGAAACATTGTCAGAAGATGATATAGACTGTCACTTTTGCACTCGTCACCATCCGCATTTGAAGGTGACTTCAAAGGGCTTCCCCGGTGGCTCAGAGGTTAAAGCGTCTGCCTGGAATGCGGGAGACCCGGGTTCGATCCCTGGGTCGGGAAGATCCCCTGGAGAAGGAAATGGCAACCCACTCCAGTACTCTTGCCTGGAGAATCCCATGGAGGGAGGAGCCTGGTAGGCTACTAGTCCATGGGGTCCCAAAGAGTTGGACACGACTGGGCGACTTCACTTTCACTTTTCGAAGGGAGAGAACGAACTGAAAACTGCTTCGCTGATCCCATCTAGAATTTGCTCAGTTCAGTTCAATTAAGCCACTCAGTCGAGTCCAACTCTTTGTGACCTCATGGACTGCAGCACGCCAGGCCTCCGTGTCCATCACTAACTCCCAGAGTTTATTCAAACTCATGTCCGATGAGTTGATGATGCCATCCAACCATCTCATCCTCTGTCTTCCCCTTCTCCTGCCTTCAATCTTTTCCAGTATCGGGCTCTTTTCAAATGAGTCAGTTCTTTGCATCAAGTGGCTGAAGTATTGCAGTTTCAGCTTCAACATCAGTCCTTCCAATGAATATTCAGGATTGGTCTCCTTTAGAATGGACTGGTTGCATCTCATTGCAGTCCAAGGGACTCTCAAGAGTCTTCTCCAACACCACAGTTCAAAAGCATCAATTTTTCTGCACTCAGCTTTCTTTATAGTCCAACTTTCATATCCATACATGACTACTGGAAAAACCATAGCTTTGACAAAAAGGATCTTTGTTGGCAAAGTGATATCTCTGCTTTTTAATATGCTGTATAATTTGGTCATAACTTTTCCTCCAAGGATCAAGCATCTCTTCATTTCATGGCTGCAGTCACCATCTGCAGTGATTTTGGGGCCCCCAAAAATAAAGTCTCTCACTGTTTCCCCATCTACTTCCCATGAAGTGATGGGACCAGATGCCATGATTGTAGTTTTCTGAATGTTGAGTTTTAAGCCTACTTTTTCACTCTCTTCTTTCACTTTCATCAAAAGGCTCTTTAGTTCTTCTTTGCTTTCTACCATAAGTGTGGTGTCATCTGCATATCTGAGGTTATTGATATTTCCTCCCAGCAATCTTGATTCCAGTTTGTGCTTCATCCAGTCCAGCATTTCACATGATGGACTATGCATAATAAGTTAAATAAGTATGGTGACAATACGCAGCCTCAATGTACTCCTTTTCCTATTTGAAACCAGTTTGTTGTTCCATGTCCAGTTCTAACTGTTGCTTCCTGACCTGCATACAGATTTCTCAAGAGGAAGGTCAGGTGGTCTGGTATTTCCAACTCTTGAAGAATTTTCCACAGTTTGTTGTGATCCACACAGTCAAAGGCTTTGGCATAGTCAATGAAGCAGAAATAGATGCTTTTCTGGAAGTCTCTCGCTTTTTTGATGACCCAATGGATGTTGGCAATTTGATCTCTGCATCTTCTGCCTTTTCTAAATCCAGCATGGACATCTGAAAGTTCACGGTTCACGTATTGCTAAAGCCTGGCTTGGATATTTATAAGCATTACATTGCTAGTGTGTGAGATGAGTGCAATTGTGCAGTAGTTTGAGCATTCCTTGGCATTGCCTTTCTTTGGGATTAGAATGGAAAGTGATCTTTTCCAGTCCTGTGGCCACTGCTGAGTTTTCCAAATTTGCTGGCATATTGAGTGCAGCACTTTCACAGCATCATCTTTTAGGATCTGAAATAGCTCAATAGTCCACTAGCTTTGTTCATTGTGATGCTTCCTAAGGCCCACTTGACTTCACATTCCAGGATGTCTGGCTTTAGGTGAGTGATCACACCATCATGGTTATCTGGGTCATGAAGATCTTTTTTGTACAGTTCTTCTGTGTATTCTTGCCACCTCTTCTTAATATCTTCTGCTTCTGTTAGGTCCATACCATTTCTGTCCTTTATTGTGCCCATCTTTGTATAAAATTTTCCCTTGCTATCTCTAATTGTCTTGTATAATTGTAAGGGATTTGATTCAGGTCATACCTAAATGGCCTAGTGGTGGTCTTCCCTACTTTCTTCAATTTAAGTTGAATTTGGCAATAAGGAGTTCATGATCTGAGCCACAGTCAGCTCCCAGTCTTGTTTTTGCTGACTGTATCGAGTTTCTCCATCTTTGGCTGCAAAAATATAATCAATCTGATTTCAGTGTTGACCACCTGGTGATGTCCATGTGTAGTCTTCTCTTGTGCTGTTGGAAGAGGCTGTTTGCTATGACCAGTGCATTTGCTTAGTGACTGGCTATAATTAATAGCCATGTTTCCGGTCTCACATTTTCATATTCCATTCAGACAGGTCTCTGCTCCTTATTAAGTCTGAGTCCTTTTTTTATTTTTTTGGTGATTTGAACACAATGCTAGCAAAATATTCTAAAGTGATCATTTTGAGAGATTTTTTTTTAACCTAAGTCAAGTTGAGTTCATTACTATGCAAAAGAAAAAAAAATCTTCTTTGACTAAGCCAAAGTACAGAAGAAAAAACAACAGTTAAAATTATTAGGTAGGAACATTTACCCAGCTGCCTTTTAAAATTCAATGTCATAGAAAGTTCATTTTCTTCTAACCCAAATAACTGCCAGTTTCTGTCAAGATTCCCTCTGGAAAATGTTTTCAGAAGAGGCTCACAGCCTCAGAAATCGAAATTAATCAAATTTATAGCTCTGCATACTAACTTCTGTGTCATATGGCCATATATTTAAGCTATAAACTGCCCCAAACCAAAAAATATATGGCATTTCAATAAATAAGCTCTTGAAAACAAGTTTCAATGTTATCAGAACTCCTGTATGATATTTTTTGGGTTGGCCACACATTACCTTTTTTTTTTTTTTGCCTTGAAAAGTGAGTCTCAAGAGGAAATGCAGCTATCTTTAGCATTTCTTAAAAAAAAAAAGGAGAAAAAAACTTTCCACATTCAGCTAAACAGGCGTCTCTGGACACACTGCTCTGGTCTATTCTGCATTCCATTCCCATCCTGACAGTGTTTTCCTGTAAACACGAAGCCTGGGGTTGTGCTCATCTCTCATGAACGCCTGATTCAGGAGACCACTAAGAATCCGTCCAGGAAGAGTGGGGAGCAGACAGCAGTTGCTCAATAACCCACCCGGAAATTACAGAATCCAGATACAGCATCTCCACAATAAAGTCTTACATACAGAACACTGTCTACACATGTCTGTTATTCTGCTTCTTTCCAGATGAGCCCAAGGTCCAGAAGAGATATGAAAACAAGATCAAACAAAATCCACAGAATAATACCATCTTATGAATCTGGCATGGGGCTTCCCTGGTGACTCAGACAAGTAAAGAATCTGCCTGCGATGTGGAAGACCTGGGTTCAATGCCTAGGTCGGGAAGATGACCTGGAGAAGGGAATGGCGACCCACTCCAGTGTTCTTGCCTGGAGAATCCCACGGACAGAGGAGCCTGGAGGGCTACAGTCCACGGGGTCACAAAGAGTCAGACACGACTGAGTGACTAACACACACATACGAACATGGCGTATTTCGGACAGCAAAGACAAAGACCCACCAGACAATCGATGTGCCTTAAGACTGGGNCCAACAAAAAACCTCTCATCTACGTGTACTCTCGGTCCGGTGGTCTTGCCAAACCACCAGCAAGCTGTCTCCTGGACTCATCTCCCCTGAGATCTCTGAGCCCTCAGGCGCTGAAGCCCAGGTGGGCCCCACAGCTGGGGGGCACTGGGTAATGTCAATGGTCAGCCCCCCCATGTATCCTCTGGCCCTTTCCCTTAGGGTCCCTCAGGGTTTCTAAGAGTCAAAATCCAGTCAACCACTGGACCAGGAAAATGACTTTCCATGCAGGCAGTGTCGCTGGTGGAAGGACGCATAAAGGTCTCAGTAACACCAGTTCCTGCCACTCTGACCCTGCTAGCCTGCACCCACCAGCCTCTCTCTGTCCACAAGGATGTCTTCCCACCAGAACCCTGCCAGCCCACCAGTCCAGACTGGGGTGCCCATCCTTCCCACAGGCCCCCCGACCTGCAGCCTGGTGTCCGCGCACAGCTGACCCCACAGGCAGCTGGGGCAGACTCGACCCCTTCTGAGGCCCTGTTGCCCTGGAATGCCCCCACGCTTGTGGGAGAGCATGTGACCACAGGTGTAGAGAAAGACACGGGCTGAGCCCGTCTGATGGGCAACGCTCTCCTTCAAGAGCACGGAGTCGACAGTTTTCAGCTGCGAGCCTGTCACTTGCTGGGATTTTCCAGGTCAATTAAAACAGCAGGCACTGAGCACCCGCTTCTTTAGAGGGCGGCGCGGGGAGCTCTGATGGTGGCAGGAGGACCTGGGTTGCCGTCCCCGCCTCACTGCAACGAGCGCAAAGAGGCAGACCGGCCAGCCCGAGGTGTGGCTGCTGCTCATTCAATATCGCTGCCCAGAGAGGAAGTTGTCCATCCCAGGGCTGGGTCCGCCCATGGCACGGAAACTCCAGGAGATGGTACACAGATGTGACAGCACGTGGAGTCGAGAAACAGAGCAGGTGGTCTGGGGGAACTACGAAGCCTGGGAGCGGGGGAGATGCAAAAGTGCCCCAGAGCTGAGCCAAGTGGCAGGTGTCATCTATGGAGGCCATGGGTTCCAGGGTGCCCAGAGTCGATCCATATCACCAAAAGATGTTGTATAAGAACCTGGTCTCCATGTGTAAAGATGAACCTATGGGGCAGGATGACCAGTCCCAACTGGGGCACTGGAGCAGCCCTGGCTGTAGGTAGGGAACAGGGCCCAGCCTCCGGCCAGCCTGCAGCTACACCAGGATCTGAAAAGCCAGCCATCAAACGTGGACCTGCCTTGGGAAGCCCTGCTGGTGCGGTCACACATCTGCTGATAAAACGCAGGAGGATGCCCTTTGTTCTGGCAAGAACTGCCCTGTTCTGAGAACTGGGCCATGGGCACAGGGACCCAGAGGACGGGTAGGTGATGCCTGACCCTGGGGGCCAGAATCAGGGGGACTCTGGGAGGTGACCAGGAGGCAATAGTGGGGATGTTCTATGGATGACTCGGGCCAGCTGATGACCCGGGAGCACTCTGGGACCGAGCCAGGCCTTCCCCTTGCTCCCCCAGCCTCATATAAGAACATGAAGCTGAAACTACGCCTTCTGCTCATCCACAGAGACCAACGCCCATCCGACACTGCCCGTCCCCAGTGTGCTAGCCGAGAGGCGGAGCTCCTAGTGGGCAGGCGCCATCCGCCCCCCGCCTCCACAAGGAGGGTACTCTCCTCAGGCTTCTGACAAGGCTGCAGGAGAAGCGCTAAATGCAGGACAGGGTCTGTCTGCTCCAGAGTCGTGCAGGATCAACAGTGAGCATGTAACCCAACTAATCTTCATCATGAAGACCTCCCGCGGGGAGGAAAGACAGGAGGGGTTGTGAGGAAGTAAAGCTGCTCGGTCGGGTCCGACTCTTTGAGATCCTTTGGACTGTAGCCCACCAGGCTCCTCTGTCCATGAAATTTCCCAGGCAAGAGTACTGGAGCGAGTTGCCACTTCCTCCTCCAGGGGATCTTCCTGACCCAGGGATCAAACCCAGATCTCCCACATGGCGGACAGATGCTTTGCCATCTGAGCCACAAGTAGGAGGGGTTAACATACAAGAATTCAGGGAGCTGCAAGTTAAATCGACAGTCGTCCCTCCTGTGGATTTCTGGGGCTTCCTCTGTGTTCTCGGGCACCCAGAGTGTCCCAGGGTGGGTACAGAGAGGGACCCGGCACGTGGTGCTCAGCAAATCCACCAAACCGTGATGGTCATCTGAGTGCATCTTTTAGAACAGATGTTCCCCAGGATGCGTGGCTGGGGAAAGCTGCTGTTTTGGATTCCTGCAGTTCTAACCCCGAACTCAGAAATGAGGTGAAGGGGTTAAGAGCCTGCAGACGGCCTGCCACGGAGCAGCTCCTCCACACACATGCCCCGAGCTGAACTCCATTCATCTCCATTACACGGGTGAGGCCCACAAGGACGGCGGGGTCAGAAACAGCCTGCATTTCAGGGCGCTGATGCCCGAGCCCAGCTCCAGGCTTTCTCTGGACCCTCTTCCTCCTCGAGGTCAATCTTCTTCTTCTGACCCAAAGCCCTTAATTCTCTGATCATTTTTTTATCCTAAGAGAGCCTTCGCTTCACTCTTGTCTTCTCAGGTCTGCCCCCAAGAAAAAGACACAGGCATTTCTGCTGGTGGGGGGCCGTGGGGCCTCCACGAGGGGATGGGGCCTTCCCCCGCCCCTCAGGCTATGAACACACAGGTGNATGCAAAAGTGCCCCAGAGCTGAGCCAAGTGGCAGGTGTCATCTATGGAGGCCATGGGTTCCAGGGTGCCCAGAGTCGATCCATATCACCAAAAGATGTTGTATAAGAACCTGGTCTCCATGTGTAAAGATGAACCTATGGGGCAGGATGACCAGTCCCAACTGGGGCACTGGAGCAGCCCTGGCTGTAGGTAGGGAACAGGGCCCAGCCTCCGCCCAGCCTGCAGCTACACCAGGATCTGAAAAGCCAGCCATCAAACGTGGACCTGCCTTGGGAAGCCCTGCTTGTGCGGTCACACATCTGCTGATAAAACGCAGGAGGATGCCCTTTGTTCTGGCAAGAACTGCCCTGTTCTGAGAACTGGGCCATGGGCACAGGGACCCAGAGGACGGGTAGGTGATGCCTGACCCTGGGGGCCAGAATCAGGGGGACTCTGGGAGGTGACCAGGAGGCAATAGTGGGGATGTTCTATGGATGACTCGGGCCAGCTGATGACCCGGGAGCACTCTGGGACCGAGCCAGGCCTTCCCCTTGCTCCCCCAGCCTCACAGAAGAACATGAAGCTGAAACTACGCCTTCTGCTCATCCACAGAGACCAATGCCCATCCGACACTGCCCGTCCCCAGTGTGCTAGCCGAGAGGCGGAGCTCCTAGTGGGCAGGCGCCATCCGCCCCCCGCCTCCACAAGGAGGGTACTCTCCTCAGGCTTCTGACAAGGCTGCAGGAGAAGCGCTAAATGCAGGACAGGGTCTGTCTGCTCCAGAGTCGTGCAGGATCAACAGTGAGCATGTAACCCAACTAATCTTCATCATGAAGACCTCCCGCGGGGAGGAAAGACAGGAGGGGTTGTGAGGAAGTAAAGCTGCTCGGTCGGGTCCGACTCTTTGAGATCCTTTGGACTGTAGCCCACCAGGCTCCTCTGTCCATGAAATTTCCCAGGCAAGAGTACTGGAGCGAGTTGCCACTTCCTCCTCCAGGGGATCTTCCTGACCCAGGGATCAAACCCAGATCTCCCACATGGCGGACAGATGCTTTGCCATCTGAGCCACAAGTAGGAGGGGTTAACATACAAGAATCCAGGGAGCTGCAAGTTAAATCGACAGTCGTCCCTCCTGTGGATTTCTGGGGCTTCCTCTGTGTTCTCGGGCACCCAGAGTGTCCCAGGGTGGGTACAGAGAGGGACCCGGCACGTGGTGCTCAGCAAATCCACCAAACCGTGATGGTCATCTGAGTGCATCTTTTAGAACAGATGTTCCCCAGGATGCGTGGCTGGGGAAAGCTGCTGTTTTGGATTCCTGCAGTTCTAACCCCAAACTCAGAAATGAGGTGAAGGGGTTAAGAGCCTGCAGACGGCCTGCCACGGAGCAGCTCCTCCACACACATGCCCCGAGCTGAACTCCATTCATCTCCATTACACGGGTGAGGCCCACAAGGACGGCGGGGTCAGAAACAGCCTGCATTTCAGGGCGCTGATGCCCGAGCCCAGCTCCAGGCTTTCTCTGGACCCTCTTCCTCCTCGAGGTCAATCTTCTTCTTCTGACCCAAAGCCCTTAATTCTCTGATCATTTTTTTATCCTAAGAGAGCCTTCGCTTCACTCTTGTCTTCTCAGGTCTGCCCCCAAGAAAAAGACACAGGCATTTCTGCTGGTGGGGGGCCGTGGGGCCTCCACGAGGGGATGGGGCCTTCCCCCGCCCCTCAGGCTATGAACACACAGGTACTTCCTGTGCTTCAAGCCACACAGAGCTGCAAACACAAGCAGGCCTGGTCTCAACATCTTCATTTCTAATAAACGGTTGTGAAAAAAAAAATCACAACCATCCCCTGTTGCTTAGCGCTCCCAGCAAGCCCCCTGTGAGAAAACAGTGCTCTTTTCCTATGTTCACAAGCTCTGACTTAAATTAAGTGTCTGATCTGAATTAGAGCTGCTATCCGGTAGAAATAGGAAAACTAAAACGACAAGGACAACAAATGACAGGCGGGGTGAAACCACGGCCGGGGGAACGAGCGACCTTACGGAGGAGGAGAGCTGTGGTCTCGGGAGGCCCTCCCCGCGGAGGCACACTGGGGGCGACAGGGAGGGGCTGGGAGCTTGCTCCCAGGCACAGCTGCACAGGGAAGCCAGCCAGTTAGCTGAGGCTGGAAAACTTCCCTTCAGGCAAGAAAAGAGGCGATTTTGCATAAAGGGGATTCTTTAATCCAGCCAGACACGGCTGGACCATTCCAGTTCACCCTTCAGAAATGAAAACGCTCTGTGTTCTTCTTGGGCTGGAGGCCTGTCTGTCCATCCACCTCCCCCTGGGCCCTCTGCCTCCCATCCTTCCTCAGCTCAGAAAATGCCCCAAAACAGCTTCCTGTGCTCCAGGTTGAATTTCCTTTCCTGGGGCGTCAGTGAGGCAACATTGCTTGGCCACCAAGCACGTAGCTGAGGCTGACCTCTCTGCGGTTCAATCCATCTATCAGGATGATTAGATAGCATCATCGACTCAATGGACATGAATCTAAGCAAACTCTAGGAGATGCTAAGAGGACAGAAGAGCCTGGCATGCTGAGGTCTGTGAGGTTGTAGAGAGTGAGACACGACTGGGCACCTGAACAACAGCAGTCACGGGTCCTGCTGTAAACCAGGTATTTGGGGGCAGAATTGTGCCCTCAAGAAGCCAATGTCTAGCCTAAAAGGAAGCTGGACACACAGACTTAAATGACTGCGCCTCCGTCTCCTATCTGTAAAATGTAGATGATGCTTCCAAATGAGCCTACATTTCAAGAGATCTTGATCTTATCTTTCAAGATCAAGAGACAAACAGAGCAAGGGGCAGAAAGGAAGAAGCCTCTGGGGAGGCAGCTGTCAGGGGACAGAAACTAGCCAGGACATCTGAGCAACACACAGGCAGGCCGTCTGGAGAGTTTACTTGTAACAGTCACTTTTTCAGTTGTTCACAGTTTAAAGAAAAATATTTTTTCTGGACGTTTTTAAATTTTGGAATTGCTTGAATGGGAAAAAGTAAAATTCAATGAGACAAACTGAAAATAAATCCTACACCTTCATTTTTCTTTTCTGATGAGTAAAATGTTGGGTCTGAGTGAGGCCTGATGAGAAGAGAAGGCCTGCAGCCCTTAAGTCCCGTATAGCCTTTGGCTCAAAATGATGCTGGCGGCACCTTCAGGAGATCCAGGTGTGATTTCAGCACTCTCACGGGAGGGGAGTTTGTGGGAGAATGGACGCACGTGCATGTATGGATGGGCTGCTTTGCTGTGCACTGAAACTGTTCACAGAGGCTCCCCTGATGGCTCAGCGGGCAAAGAATCCACCGACAATGCAGGAGACATGGATTCGATCTCCAGATCAGGAAGATGCCCTGGAGAAGAAAACAGCAACCCACTCCAGTGTTCCTGTCTGAAAAATCCCATGCACAGAGGGGCTACGTTCCAAAGAGTCGTAAAGAGTCAGACACGACTGAGTGACTAAGCCTACTGACATGTATATCTCTCACAACATTGTTAATAGACAATACATCAATATAAACTCAATTTTAAAAAATACATCCTCTTCAGTTTAGCGCTAAGGCAGTGCCAGGGGACACACAGAGCCAACTCTGCTGTGGGCACACTCGCCAGGATGGCACCCCGACCATCTCAGGCACACCATTGTTTAATTAAATCAGACACAAGCTACGGTGAAGATTTCTTTTCCAGAAAGGAACGTGCATGCCATGGCAGGGTTTCTCAGCTGCACTCCCAGCTTCCAAGCCTCTGTGTAACTGATCACTTCTGCACCATGAGCACCTGCAAAGGAACCTGCCTGGGGAGCCCGATGGACTCAGAAGAGAATCCTTCCAATAAAACTGTGTAAAAGTGAGGGTGACCCTGCATGCTGTCTCTAAAACAAAAGCAAAAGGCTCATCCCGAAATCCTTTTAAGCCGGCGTTCCCGGTGAGACCAACCAGGGTGCAGAAGACGCACTGGCACTGGGCGATGGTCGTCATCTGCTCCACGGGGTACTCCCCCAGACACAGCTTGCAGGACACCAGTGGGTCCAGGGCCAAGTCCCAGGACGGCCGGCACGCGCGCGCGGCGCTCATGGCAGAGCAGTCTGAAACGAGAGAAGCACAGGCTGTCAGATCCACGTCGCCTCCAGGGAACCCGGCAGGGCCACTCCTGGCTGAACCTGGGGCCCCAGGGCTGGCCAAGTGACCGCTGAGGGGCCAGAGTTTCATAGGCCTCATTGGGTCCTCCGAGAAGTTTTAGCCAGACACCCCTGACCTGGTCTGTTTCCTCTCCTGTATTGACGGTAATATTCCTTTGCCATATTGATGGTAATATTCCTTTCCCGTATTAATGGTATATATCTTCCCCATATTGATAGTAATATTCCTTCCCCGTATTGATGGTAATATACCTTCCCATATTGATAGTAATATTCCTTCCCCATATTGATGGTAATATTCCTTCCCCGTATTGATGGTAATATACCTTCCCCATATTGATGGTAATATTCCTTTCCCGTATTAATGGTAATATACCTTCCCCGTATTGATAGTAATATTCCTTCCCCGTATTGATGGTAATATACCTTTCCGTATTGATGGTAATATACCTTCCCAGTATTATTGATAGTAATATTCCTTCCCAGTATTGATAGTAATATTCCTTCCCAGTATTGATAGTAATATTCCTTCCCAGTATTGACTGTAATATACCTTCCCAGTATTATTGATAGTAATATTCCTTCCCAGTATTGATGGTAATATTCCTTCCCAGTATTGATGGTAATATACCTTCCCAGTATTATTGATAGTAATATTCCTTCCCAGTATTGATGGTAATATTCCTTCCCAGTATTGATGGTAATATACCTTCCCAGTATTATTGATAGTAATATTCCTTCCCAGTATTGATGGTAATATTCCTTCCCAGTATTGATGGTAATATACCTTCCCAGTATTATTGATAGTAATATTCCTTCCCAGTATTGATGGTAATATTCCTTCCCAGTATTGATGGTAATATACCTTCCCAGTATTATTGATAGTAATATTCCTTCCCAGTATTGATGGTAATATTCCTTCCCAGTATTGATGGTAATATACCTTCCCAGTATTATTGATAGTAATATTCCTTCCCAGTATTGATGGTAATATTCCTTCCCAGTATTGATGGTAATATACCTTCCCAGTATTATTGATAGTAATATTCCTTCCCAGTATTGATGGTAATATTCCTTCCCAGTATTGATGGTAATATACCTTCCCAGTATTATTGATAGTAATATTCCTTCCCAGTATTGATGGTAATATTCCTTCCCAGTATTGATGGTAATATACCTTCCCAGTATTATTGATAGTAATATTCCTTCCCAGTATTGATGGTAATATTCCTTCCCAGTATTGATGGTAATATACCTTCCCAGTATTATTGATAGTAATATTCCTTCCCAGTATTGATGGTAATATTCCTTCCCAGTATTGATGGTAATATACCTTCCCAGTATTATTGATAGTAATATTCCTTCCCAGTATTGATGNGGGGCAGAATTGTGCCCTCAAGAAGCCAATGTCTAGCCTAAAAGGAAGCTGGACACACAGACTTAAATGACTGCGCCTCCGTCTCCTATCTGTAAAATGTAGATGATGCTTCCAAATGAGCCTACATTTCAAGAGATCTTGATCTTATCTTTCAAGATCAAGAGACAAACAGAGCAAGGGGCAGAAAGGAAGAAGCCTCTGGGGAGGCAGCTGTCAGGGGACAGAAACTAGCCAGGACATCTGAGCAACACACAGGCAGGCCGTCTGGAGAGTTTACTTGTAACAGTCACTTTTTCAGTTGTTCACAGTTTAAAGAAAAATATTTTTTCTGGACGTTTTTAAATTTTGGAATTGCTTGAATGGGAAAAAATAAAATTCAATGAGACAAACTGAAAATAAATCCTACACCTTCATTTTTCTTTTCTGATGAGTAAAATGTTGGGTCTGAGTGAGGCCTGATGAGAAGAGAAGGCCTGCAGCCCTTAAGTCCCGTATAGCCTTGGCTCAAAATGATGCTGGCGGCACCTTCAGGAGATCCAGGTGTGATTTCAGCACTCTCACGGGAGGGGAGTTTGTGGGAGAATGGACGCACGTGCATGTATGGATGGGCTGCTTTGCTGTGCACTGAAACTGTTCACAGAGGCTCCCCTGATGGCTCAGCGGGCAAAGAATCCACCGACAATGCAGGAGACATGGATTCGATCTCCAGATCAGGAAGATGCCCTGGAGAAGAAAACAGCAACCCACTCCAGTGTTCCTGTCTGAAAAATCCCATGCACAGAGGGGCTACGTTCCAAAGAGTCGTAAAGAGTCAGACACGACTGAGTGACTAAGCCTACTGACATGTATATCTCTCACAACATTGTTAATAGACAATACATCAATATAAACTCAATTTTTAAAAATACATCCTCTTCAGTTTAGCGCTAAGGCAGTGCCAGGGGACACACAGAGCCAACTCTGCTGTGGGCACACTCGCCAGGATGGCACCCCGACCATCTCAGGCACACCATTGTTTAATTAAATCAGACACAAGCTACGGTGATTTCTTTTCCAGAAAGGAACGTGCATGCCATGGCAGGGTTTCTCAGCTGCGCTCCCAGCTTCCAAGCCTCTGTGTAACTGATCACTTCTGCACCATGAGCACCTGCAAAGGAACCTGCCTGGGGAGCCCGATGGACTCAGAAGAGAATCCTTCCAATAAAACTGTGTAAAAGTGAGGGTGACCCTGCATGCTGTCTCTAAAACAAAAGCAAAAGGCTCATCCCGAAATCCTTTTAAGCCGGCGTTCCCGGTGAGACCAACCAGGGTGCAGAAGACGCACTGGCACTGGGCGATGGTCGTCATCTGCTCCACGGGGTACTCCCCCAGACACAGCTTGCAGGACACCAGTGGGTCCAGGGCCAAGTCCCAGGACGGCCGGCACGCGCGCGCGGCGCTCATGGCAGAGCAGTCTGAAACGAGAGAAGCACAGGCTGTCAGATCCACGTGGCCTCCAGGGAACCCGGCAGGGCCACTCTTGGCTGAACCTGGGGCCCCGGGGCTGGCCAAGTGACCGCTGAGGGGCCAGAGTTTCATAGGCTTCATTGGGTCCTCCAAGAAGTTTTAGCCAGAGACCCCTGACCTGGTCTGTTTCCTCTCCTGTATTGACGGTAATATTCCTTTGCCATATTGATGGTAATATTCCTTTCTCGTATTAATGGTAATATATCTTCCCCATATTGATAGTAATATTCCTTCCCCGTATTGATGGTAATATACCTTCCCATATTGATAGTAATATTCCTTCCCCGTATTGGTGGTAATATTCCTTCCCCGTATTGATGGTAATATACCTTCCCCATATTGATGGTAATATTCCTTTCCCATATTAATGGTAATATACCTTCCCCGTATTGATAGTAATATTCCTTCCCCAGTAATATACCTTTCCGTATTGATAGTAATATTCCTTCCCCGTATTGATGGTAATATTCCTTCCCTGTATTGATGGTAATATACCTTCCCCGTATTGATGGTAATATTCCTTCCCTGTATTGATGGTAATATACCTTCCCCGTATTGATGGTAATATTCCTTCCCTGTATTGATGGTAATATACCTTCCCCGTATTGATAGTAATATTCCTTCCCAGTATTGATGGTAATATACCTTCCCAGTATTATTGATAGTAATATTCCTTCCCAGTATTGATGGTAATATTCCTTCCCAGTATTGATGGTAATATACCTTCCCAGTATTGATGGCAATATACCTTCCCCGTATTGATGGTAATATGCCTTCCCAGTATTGATGATAATATACCTTCCCCCTATTGATAGTAATCTTCCTTTCCTGTATTGATGGTAACATTCCTTTCCCATATTGATGGTAATATACCTTCCCCGTATTGATAGCAATATTCCTTCCCCGTATTGATGGTAATATTCCTTTCCTGTATTGATAGCAATATTCCTTCCCCGTATTGACAGGTAACGAGGGATACACCCACCCCCATCCTTCCTTCCATCCCTCCATGGGTCTTGAGGAAGACACAACCCCACCAATCAAGCACCCAGCCCAGGAGGGCAGGACCTCAGCAAGCCAGCGAGAGAAGCTTTTGTTGATTAGGTCAAGCTGTTGACCTGATCAGGTCAAAATAGCTCTTGATCAGGTCAAGCTGTTCTCTGCTGTAGGAACATCACAGGGAAGCCAATGTGTGAAGCTCTGGCCTCAGTGCTCTGTGTCCTCCAGATGGAATGGTCTTCCCACACTGTCTCTGTCCTCACTGCCCAGGTGTCAACTGACCTTCCGGAAACATGCACCACTGCCTCCTAAGAAAATCCTGGAAAAGTGTCTAAACTGTGAGCTTCAGGGAGGCAGGACCTTGGGCAGACTTGTTCACTTTTGTGGGTCAAGTGCAACCTGCAGTGTCTCGGGTGAAGTGGACATTACACAGAGCCATGGATGAACAGGCCTCACCTCCCCAGCCTCCCCAACATTCCTCGGCTGTGTCCCCCCGGTCTGTGCTCCCTGACCCTATGCATCTTCCTATTACTATGTCCACACACTGATCTCCACTGTCTGTGGCTCGAGGGGGCAAAGAAAGGGTCAGCCTCCAGCTCTCAGCTCAGCTCTGACCCACGTGGCCTCCATAACTGCCTGCTGATGGATCAGATGCTTGCATCCAGGGATGCGGCTCCTCCCATCCTGCCCCTGGCACTGGATTTAAGCNCAAAGAAAGGGTCAGCCTCCAGCTCTCAGCTCAGCTCTGACCCACGTGGCCTCCATAACTGCCTGCTGATGGATCAGATGCTTGCATCCAGGGATGTGGCTCCTCCCATCCTGCCCCTGGCACTGGATTTAAGCCTTAAAGACATTTATTTTGCACCTGCGTTGCTAAGTATGTGCTTTATTCTACCAGCAAACCTTGCTCCCCTAATTCAGAACTGAGAAAGATTCATATAAATTTCACATTCAGTTCTTGGCCATCTGAACTCTTACCGCTTGTTATCCTAATCTCAGGACCTAAATTGATTTAGACAGCTGGCATCCTTTCCTACAGAACCTCACTGTCTGAAGTGAGGAATGAAAAGGCTTGGAGAGCAAGCAACATCTGCATTGCCCCCAGTCTGTGAGGTCATGAAAAGAGGGTTTGTCTCATTCAACTCCACACAGACGGCAGAAGACTGTTCGCATGTGTGCGTGCTAAGTTGCATCAGTCGTGTCTGACTCTTTGCAACCTCATAGACTGTAGCCCACCAAGCTCCTCTGTTCATGGGATTCTCCAGGCAAGAATACTGGAGTGGGCTGTCATTTCCCTTCTCCAGAGGATCTTCCCGATCCAAGGATCGAACCTGCGTCTCCTGTGCCTCCTGCATTGGCGGCTGAGTTCTTTACCTCTCGGGCCACCTGGGAAGCCCAGAAGACCATGGACAGAGTGACAAAGACACAGCACATCAAGGGGAAGAAAAGAAGACAAAACAGCACCAACTAATGGCCAGAATGTACACAAGATAGCTCTCGGATCTTAGAAAGTCTCCAAGGTATAGGAGAAGAGTTCTCCACCTTGGGGTATTCAGTTTCAACTCAAGAACATTCTCTGCCAAATAAAAAGCTAACTGATAACACAAGGGAGAGTTTAGGATTACGTGTGAAATCAGTGCTCAGGAACTTCAGAAAAACTAGAAACTAGCCTGGGTTAGGATTCTCAGAAGAGGAGAACTTTGCAGGGGAGAGGCCGAGTTTTAAGCAGAAGCTGCATTTCCTACAGTTGTGAAAAGGGAGTGGATATCAAAATAGGAGAGAGAAGTGTCTGAGCATCTTTCACCAGACAACAGAGATGACACCACAGGGACTCTATGCTTCCAAGGCCAACAGAACACCCATAGCTAGTAGGGTGCTGAGTTACCTGACCACAGTCTGCCTCAGTCTGCCTATCTGTGTGATGGTGCCATAATCTCCATCTCCCAGGGCTGGTGCAGCATTAGGAGAGACCGNGGTAGTGTTGGTAAAGAATCTGCCTGCCAGTGCCAGAGATGAGAGAGATGTAGCTTCGATCCCTGGATTGGGAAGATCATCCCTTGGGGGAGGAAATGGCAACCCAGTCCAGTAAAATTTTTGCCTGGGAAATCCATGAACAGAAGAGACTGGAGGGCTACAGTCCATGGGGTTGCAAGAGTCAGACATGACAACCCTATTATTAATAAAATGCAGAGTCAACTGGGAATATTTTAAGAGTCTAAAATTTTAATCTGTTTTAAGATTGTTTTTCCCCAAGCAGCAATATTTTTGTTTTTAACTTTTTTTTTTAATTGAAATACAGTTGATCTACAATATTGTGTAGGTTTTGGGTCTGCAGCAAAGTGATTCATATATATGGATATATATTCTTTTTTCAAATTCTTTTCCATTACAGGTTATTATAAGACATTGAGTCTAGTAACCTGTGCTATGCAGTAGCTCCTTGCTGGTTATCTATTACGACATGTGTGGACATGTGTGTGTATGTTAATCCCAAACTCCTAAATTACCCTTCTCCACCCCCTTTCCTCTTTGGTAACCACAGTTTGTTTTCTATATCTGTGAGCCTATTTCTATTTTCCAAATAAATTCATTTGTATCTTTTTCTTTTAAGATTCTACCTCAAACAATACTATTAATTGTGGTACTAAAAGTCAGAGGCCATGGGATTAACTATAATTGGGTAGATTAGTGTGTATATTTTTAACCATCCATCCCCATGTGGGTCTTGAGATGCTAATGAACGCAGTAACACTCCAAGAAGCTGTACTACAGGCTGTCTCCCCTGGACAAAAAAAAAAAAATCTTGTTTTGTCCACACATCATCACCCACATAAGCACAACCACACAGCATCAAGGTTAAAAAGAAAGTAAAAACAACTTTTAAATCACTTCACTGTCACAGGCTCCCCAGTATTCAGACAAAGGACAAGGGGCCCACAAAGCAGGGAGCGTGCTGGCCTGTCCAAGTGCACTCGGCACAGAACGAGGTCTTAGATTCATTAAAGAAACAGCCGCAGACTGTCCTGCACAGGGAAGGGTGTCCAGGCTGCCGGGTGCTGAGGGGACACTCCGTGGTCCACAGGTCCCTCACTGCACTCAGGGTGAGGACACTTGTCTTCATCTACCCTGGTGTCTAGCTCCCTCCTGCCTCTGAGAGATTCTGACCATTTCATAAGCGCTATGAATTCACCTCTGTTAACAGTGGCTCAGAAGCTTCTTTGTGCTAAAATGTGGATGGCTGAAGGGAGCCAGTCATTCCCCAGGAAGCAGAGCCCCTCCCACTTCATTCGCTGCCTCGACCCTGTCCTGAAGCCTCACCCGGCAGGGTGACTCCCTTGCTAGGCTGCCCCATCACCCATCTCCCTGAAAGACCCTGTGTTTGAGGAAGGTAAGGTTGGAGAAGACTCTTGAGAGTCCCTGGGACTGCAAGGAGATCCAACCAGTCCATCCTAAAGGAAATGAATCCTGAATATTCACTGGAAGGACTGATGCTGAAGCTGAAACTCCAATACTTTGGCCACCTGATTCAAAGAGCTGATTGACTTGAAAAGACCCTGATGCTGGGAAAGATTGAAGGCAGAAGAACTGGACAACAGAGGATGAGACGGTTGGATGGCCTCACTGACGCAATGGAGATAAGTTTGAGTAAACTCTGGGAGTTGGTGATGGACAAGGAAGCCTGGCATGCTGCAGTCCTTGGGGTCGCAAAGAGTCAGACACGACTGAGTGACTTAACTGAACTATGTTTTTAAAATATCTCTATTACTTACAATTTAGTTGTCGCACAGAGTCGGACTTAGCAGCAGTTAGTAAAAAGTGACCAAAGTGGGTTTAAAAAACCGACTCAGGAATGGGAGCTCTGTCCCTTTCAAAGGTCCCTGCACAGGTGATGGGGAGAGGAGTCCCTTCATGAAGCATCTACTACTGGGCACCGAAGTTCACGGCGTGGGGTGGGGGCGGGCAAGGGAAGGGTAGAGGCTCGGGGGTGAGCAGAAGGTGGACTTGAAGTAGCTGCTTCCTCCCACAGAGCAGCCCACCCCTCCTCCAGCCCCATCTCAGGGCCCTGAGTCTGCACTTCTCCTGAAAGAAAAAGTCTGGGCTGGTCTGAAGCCAACAGAGCACACCTTCCTGCCCCTGCCGGGGCTGTCACCGAGAGGGAGCCTCTCACAGACACAATAGAAATCCGGCTGAAGAAGGCCTCAGGGACATTTCCAACACTGGCCAGGCTCGGGCCTGGACACCCTCCCTCCAGGCCTGGGTAGACCTGCGGACTTGCTCCCGGGAGCTGTATCTCTCTCACTGGAGGCTCGTCTTTGGAAATAAGTGGCCAGGAGCACACTCTTTCCCTTCTAAGTTGGACAAACACTCTGCAGGAGAGCTCAAAGGGTCCCCGCAGCTTCCTGCTCACAGTCTGCTTCCCGCAGACACCCTGCCCTTCTGACCTCCATCCCAGAACGGGGTGCAGCAGGACACCCAAAGAAACGATCACTCCCACTGTGGATGGCACCCTCCGGCTAGCAGCAAGCAACGCTTTAAAAGCCAGACACAAAGTCACCGTGTTTCAGGCTGATGGGGGTCAGCATCATGTGTCTTTTTAGGGATGACTTCCTTACTCCCCGCTGCTTAGGGGCCTGCTCAGAGGTCAAGTGGCCACCCTACCCCATCCCACCCCACCCAGAACCTTCTACGTGGTCACATACCACCCCGAGTACACCATCACCACATTTTGCCAGGGACACAGTGACCCCTNGAACTGGACAACAGAGGATGAGACGGTTGGATGGCCTCACTGACGCAATGGAGATAAGTTTGAGTAAACTCTGGGAGTTGGTGATGGACAAGGAAGCCTGGCATGCTGCAGTCCTTGGGGTCGCAAAGAGTCAGACACGACTGAGTGACTTAACTGAACTATGTTTTTAAAATATCTCTATTACTTACAATTTAGTTGTCGCACAGAGTCGGACTTAGCAGCAGTTAGTAAAAAGTGACCAAAGTGGGTTTAAAAAACCGACTCAGGAATGGGAGCTCTGTCCCTTTCAAAGGTCCCTGCACAGGTGATGGGGAGAGGAGTCCCTTCATGAAGCATCTACTACTGGGCACCGAAGTTCACGGCGTGGGGTGGGGGCGGGCAAGGGAAGGGTAGAGGCTCGGGGGTGAGCAGAAGGTGGACTTGAAGGAGCTGCTTCCTCCCACAGAGCAGCCCACCCCTCCTCCAGCCCCATCTCAGGGCCCTGAGTCTGCACTTCTCCTGAAAGAAAAAGTCTGGGCTGGTCTGAAGCCAACAGAGCGCACCTTCCTGCTACTGCCGGGGCTGTCACTGAGAGGGAGCCTCTCACAGACACAATAGAAATCCGGCTGAAGAAGGCCTCAGGGACATTTCCAACACTGGCCAGGCTCGGGCCTGGACACCCTCCCTCCAGGCCTGGGTAGACCTGCGGACTTGCTCCCAGGAGCTGTATCTCTCTCACCGGAGGCTCGTCTTCGGAAATAAGTGGCCAGGAGCGCACTCTTTCCCTTCTAAGTTGGACAAACACTCTGCAGGAGAGCTCAAAGGGTCCCCGCAGCTTCCTGCTCACAGTCTGCTTCCCACAGACACCCTGCCCTTCTGACCTCCATCCCAGAACGGGGTGCAGCAGGACACCCAAAGAAACGGTCACTCCCACTGCGGATGGCACCCTCCGGCTAGCAGCAAGCAACGCTTTAAAAGCCAGACACAAAGTCACCATGTTTCAGGCTGATGGGTGTCAGCATCATGTGTCTTTTTAGGGATGACTTCCTTACTCCCCGCTGCTTAGGGGCCTGCTCAGAGGTCAAGTGGCCACCCTACCCCATCCCACCCCACCCAGAACCTTCTACGTGGTCACATACCACCCCGAGTACACCATCACCACATTTTGCCAGGGACACAGTGACCCCTGTCTCCACTCCTGGTTTTCAGACAAGGACACACAGACAAGAGCAACAGCACATGTGAATACACGTATGATAGAGCATGACCAGCATGGGCCAGCCCCTGCTCTCATCCATCCTGATCACCCTCTGCCAATCAAAGGGCAGTCTTCGGGGCACAGGCGTGTCACCTGCATTCTCCGGCCCCTTTAGTCAGTCCTGGATGATGGCAGGTGGTCGGGGAGCAGCTCTGGCCAGTTCAGATGGGAGCAGGATAGACTCAGGGCTGTTTCCTTGCAGGCGACCAAGCGGAGTTCTTGTTGCTATGACAACGAGCCTGGGAAAGTCCTGGGTATGGAGCTTGTCAATTCTTTGGGTTAACAGAGCAGGACATGATGGAGTAGGGACTGTGCGGGGGCATGGATACAGGCCTCTGTGAAGATTCTAGAAGCCAGAGTTCTGGTGTCAGCAATGCTGCCCACTGCCTACTGGACACCCCCCTCCCCGCCCTCCCAGGACCTGTTCTGGACCTTCCCAGGCCAGCAATCCTCATCTGAGCTCTGGCTGGGACCNCGCTGACCACTGCCTACTGGACACTCCCCTCCCCGCCCTCCCAGGACCTGTTCTGGACCTTCCCGGGCCAGCAATCCTCATCTGAGCTCTGGCTGGGACCTGGCCCCAGGATTCCCCAAGCTTTAATCCTCCCTTCTCCACCCTCCCGGGAAGGTGTCACCCAGCTCTCAGTGAGAAGCCTGGCTTCCACGTCTACAGCAGCAGAGAGGGGCTTCAGGGCAGTGAGGATACATCTCAGAGAACGAGCTAGAGGATAAAATAATCTCTTGAAGGATCAGCCCTGAAGCCACAGATCCACCTGGGAGCTCAGGCATGCCTGCGGCTGGGAGCCCTTGTCTGTCCATGAAACACTCTCCGCTCTCCCTTTCTAAGAACTCCCCGAAATTCCACCTCCAGTCTTTCCCAAGGCCACGCCTATGTTTACACTCAAATCCCTCCACCTACTCAGGAGCAGCAGTGAGCCAGCTGGCATTAGGTTTCCCTAAGGATCTAAACACTGCTCTAGACTCCGGACTACAAGAGTCAGAGGCACTACCCACACAGCGCGTCGGAAAACAACCAGAGCCTTTTCTCTGGTCAAGCACCTGCCTTTGAGGATCTCATCATGAAGGGAAAAGGATCCAATAAAGGTGGTGCTAGTGGTGAAGAACCCACCTGCCAATGCAGGAGATGTAAGAGACATGGGTTCGATCCCTGGGTCGGGAAGATCCCCTGAAGGAGGATGGCTGGGTGGGTAGCATGGCTACCCACTCTAGTATTCCTGCCTGAAGAATCCCATGGACAGAGGAATCAGGTGGGCTACACTCCATGGGGCTGTAAAGAGTTGGACACAACGGAAGCGACTTAGCACAGCATGCACGCAAAAGGTATAAAATGACAGGGAATCTGTGTAAACGCAAGTGGAATCGCCCTTTTATCAATATTGAGTTGCAGATAGTTTTAGCAGCCCTGACATACTTTAGTCAGAAAATTAAGCAAAATCTGGGACTTCCAAATACATAAAGCAGATTTCTTACTGCATCACTCCAAGATCTAAGTTTCTTCTAACAGGTTTATTTGCTTTTGCAGGTCTTTGCTTTTTAAGACCAGATGAGAGAAGGGAGTATTTCTAAAAACACAGAAGTAAGTGGATACAATAAACTCCACACAGGTGGTAAGGGTTGATGATGGTGAGGACAAATATCTGCCAGGTTCTCTAAAGACAAAACCACGATGACTGGTGACATGCCAGCGAGGACTCCTGGGTGAGGCTCAGAAACAGGAAATCTCTGCCAGTATCATCCAGGAGAGCGGGTTCAAGGTCAGGACCAAGGCCAGGGCCCGACAACCACATCCTGGAAATGTCGCTTCAAACATGCGTAACAGTGAGCAGCCCTCCCAAACCTCCTAAGATTTGAAGACAGGAAGAGACAGAACTAGAGGTTTGGGCCCTGTCTCTGCCTTCACACGTGACAGCAACATATAATGGCCAGAGGCTGGGCGCTGCCTGGACAAGTCAGCTCTGAGTGCCCCGTCCTTGGTGCTCCAGCTCATGGACACCCACGGGCTTCTAATGATTTCTTCTAGAAAGACGGTAGCAGGTGCAAATGAGGGGGCCCAGCAACACACCCTCAGCGTCCAGGAGACTTCTTGTGGGAAAGTAAACAGGAAGCTTTAAATTCCGCTTCTCCTGTTAGGAGCATGCCAAGGAAGTAGCTCACGCAAGGACCAGACACACACACGTGCAATCAGCTTATGGTCTGAGCCTCTGTGTCCTTAGATCTGGAGGAAGTGACCTCTGACATCTAGCAGCAGAGACGTGGGAGAGACACACACCTCCCACGGGAAGAGCTGGAGTGGTCCTCACTGCAGGGGACACTGTAACACATGGATGACAAGTATCCTCCCTAGGCTGTCTCCACACTCACTTATACCTTTGGGTATACTCAGGGTTCACTCTTAATCACCAGTAAATTATAACCCACTGCGCCTGGAGACAGGCAGAATCCACGTCATTCTGTTCCATGTGGGCTCAGCTATATTCTTGGTGTAATAACTGAGTAATGTAAAACTGACCTTTCAACCTAAGAATGTTCAAAGTGTCATTTTTTGCACCTAAAAGCATCTTTTTATCACTGGGAGCTATTAAAGGTCTGCTGCTGCTGCTGCTGCTAAGTAAGTCACTTTAGTCATGTCCGACTGTATGCGACCCCATAGACGGCAGCCCACCAGGCTCCGCCGTCCCTGGGATTCTCCAGGCAAGAACACTGGAGTGGGCTGCCATTTCCTTCTTCAATGCATGAAAGTGAAAAGTGAAAGAGAAGTCACTCAGTCGTGTCCAACTCTTAGCGATCCCACGGACTGCAGCCCACCAGGCTCTTCCATCCATGGGATTTTCCAGGCAAGAGTACTGGAGTAGGGTGCCATCGCCTTCTCCGATTAAAGGTCTGGGAACTCTTAAACTCCTGTGTTTAGAAAACAAGAACTTGTAACAAGCCTAAAGAATCCCACATCGGTTCAACTGTATGACAGTTATGACACTAATATCACAAATCTTTGTTTTCCAAAACCCAGGACCTACAGATCACCACATCGTTCACCATCTTTCAGTCATCTGATCACCTCCATAAAACTGCCTGCATCCCATCCCCGCTGGTCCCCTGCCCCTCTTGATGTTACCCCAGGAATTGTCTACAAACACTTCTTCATTTATTTATCATTTCCTTCCCCCTAGAACATAAGTTGCATGAGAACAGTGGGTACTATCAAGCTAGAGTTTAAAATACCTACCCAAAGAAATACATGCTGCATTTGTTCTTTCCTTCACTGCCAACTTAACTTGGCAGAAAAACAAAACAAAACAAAACAAAAATACTAGCTTCAGTGGGGCATTATCTATTTCATTGGGGTGAGGAGGACAGACCTATTTTCTGATCAAACAAGGCTGACTAGCATCTCCAGATAACCTCGTGATTAGCTGTGATGTTTCTGAATACCTGTTCAAAACCGCTTTCTATTGTGTAGCTTCAGTTCAGTTCAGTTCAGTCGCTCAGTCGTGTCCGACTCTTTGTGACCCCATGAATTGCAGCACGCCAGGCCTCCCTGTCCATCACCATCTCCTGGAGTTCACTCAGACTCACGTTCATCGAGTCCGTGATGCCATCCAGCCATCTCATCCTCGGTCGTCCCCTTCTCCTCCTGCCCCCAACCCCTCCCAGCATCAGAGTCTTTTCCAATGAGTCAACCCTTCGCATGAGGTGGTCAAAGTACTGGAGTTTCAGCTTTAGCATCAGTCCTTCCAAAGAAATCCCAGGGCTGATCTCCTTCAGAATGGACTGGTTGGATCTCCTTGCAGTCCAAGGGACTCTCAAGAGTCTTCTCCAACACCACAGCTCAAAAGCGTCAATTCTTCGGCGCTCAGTCTTCTTCACAGTCCATTGTGTAGCTTAGTAACCAACATATCAGAGACAGGAAGTCAGCTCAATCATCTTCATGTAACAGATGAAAAGAAGAGGCTCTTCAAGAAGGGTAAGACCATTTGCCCAAAGTTTCAAATGGTAAATCCAGGCTTCACACCCCGTCTCCTGACTTCCCAAGCCACATTCTTTTCCTGCACCAACTTCCACACTGTCCTCAGGTCCACTGAAGGCTCTCACACGCCCATGGCTTGGACGGTTGATGGGCTGTTGGAGGTTCCTAAGAGCCTGCAGAAACCCCTCTGCCTCTGTCTGCTGCACAGAAACGCCAAATGCCAGGGGCTTCCCTGGTGGTCCAGTGGTTAAGAGTCCACCTGCCAATGCAGGGGACACAGGTTCGCTCCCCGGTCCAGGAAGATCCCATGTGCCGTGGGCAACTAAGCCCGTGCATCGCAACTACTGAAGCCCGCAGTCTAGAGCCCCGCGGTCCACAACAAGAGAAGCCTCCACAATGAGAAAGAAGCCCGCGCACCACAATAACATGTGTCTCCACTCGCCGCAACTGGAGACAGTCTGTGCGCCCAGCAATGAAGACCAGTGCAGCCAAAAATGAATAAACAAAACACAAAGAAAGTGGTTTTTAAAAAGCCAGTTGCTAACCTGGCTCTTCCACCTTATTATGACAAAAGAGGCCCGGCAGCCTCTGGGGGCGGGAGGGAAGCTACTGACATTTTCACCTAAGAATGTTAAAAATGTCATATTTTTTGCCTAAAAATATGCTTTCATCAACGAGAGCCCTCTGGTTACAAGATGAGGTGTCTGGCCCCCACGAGGGGAAGAAGAGTCTATCGAGTTGGCCAGGACACCAAAGTCAATCCAGAGCTCAACTCCCTTGATGAGACAACAAGTCACAATCTCACAACCTTCTCTGTCCTCCCTGGCCTCAGTGCCATGACACTGTACTTTCTAATAATTGGGAAAAAAAAAATCTATCATCCTCCTGGTCTCCCAATGTATCTGTGAGGAAGGCTGGGTTGTCGATATGTCCTTGGACTTGGACAAGACTGAAAACCTGGGGTCCAGGGGGTGTGGCCAAGATTAGGAGGTCAGGAAGGGTTGTGCTCCAACCCACCCAGCCCTGAGCCCCTCCTCACTCCCCCATGTCAAACTGCCTTCTCAGCCCTCACCCACCAGTCTAGAGCTCACACAGCAGGGACTCAGAGCACACCACGACTGCCCTAGTCTCACTTTTCTGACTCTGGCTATAAGGAGACCCCAAGCACCGATGGGCTTATTGATGGAGAGAGAGAAACCCAAGTCACAACAGAGAGACAGGATCAAGGCAGTGCCACAAACTCTGTCTTGTCCCCTTGTTCCAACAGTTCGCCCATCCCCTCTTTCCATCCCATAGCGAGACACCACTGGGGGCTCTGTTAGATAGAAAAGCCACAAAACTTACTCAGTATTAGTTCTGACATGGCAACAAAGATCCCCCACGGGTGCAAACACAGGAGTTTTCATTTAGAGAAGATTCACGCAGAGAGAAGGCCCCAGACCAAGAGGGCCAGGGCTCTGCCTGCAGACCTAGCTCACTGTCTCCCAAACACGCAGCTTTGTTGGAAGCCCACCCGTGAGGGAACAGGAGGTAATCAATAAACTGATGCAACCTCCCCTGCAGGGAAACAGAGATGCAAACTTCCAATTATTCCCAAGAAAACACCAGCTTCCAAGGTGAGGAGCATTCCTGCTGGGAATACCCATAATAGAGCAAGTCTAAACAGTGTATTTATTTCCAGCCCTGGGTGGAAGCTTGACTTGGACTCCCAGGACCGGCTCCCAGTGTCCCTGTGCGTGGAGCCTTCCTTCACGGAGAACAGACGTGGAAGAGTCTGTTTCAGGGAAGGACCAAGTTGTTAACATGATAATGGGTCTAAAGGGACTATGTTCTCTCAAGGATGTAAAAGTCTGGCCACTAGAGAATCGTTAGTTTAGAACTACAGCACCAACAATAACAAGACCCACCAGGTCCAGCCAATGTTTTCCTCTTTCTTAGGTTATCACAGGACTCCAGGGCCTGGTACCCAGGCTCATCTGCCAGCTTCCTGACAATCCAGGAATGACCAGGTCCAGGTGCCCCCGGGCCGTGGAAGACCACTGACACCCTCACCCGGAGGCGCCCAGGTCTCCTTTCCACATCTGCTCATCACTTATCCAGAGATGCTGAGGGATGAAGGGCTGGGTGGGGGGCGCTGTTTCTCTGGGCTCTGCAGCAACCTTGTGTCTGCAAGACGCTGCTTCGTCAGGTCTCTCTCCTGCTTGTAAACTTCTGACCAGCCCCAGCAGTGCAGGAGACATACGAGCCCCTCAAGCCCACCTGCACACACATGCTTCCATCTTCTCTTCCCACTAGCGCCCATTAGTGTCTGCAGCGTAATTTGCTTATCTTGTTTAATCTGTTGCCCTGTCGGGAAGACACAGTTCTCGAGGATACTGATTTTCACTGGCTTTGCTCTCTCTCAGGTCCCACGGCCCTGGCACAGAGGAGGTGCTCCATAAAAATGGGTAGGCACAATCTATCTGATGAACTCATATCTGGGAGAAAGCCAGGGAGGAGGGGGCCTGG
>SJYW01045491.1:684757-737789 GCA_006410735.1 Raphicerus campestris
CCCTTAAAAAGAATAAATTTGACTCAGTTCTAATGAGATGGATGAAACTGGAGCTGATTATACAGAGTGAAGTAAGCCAGAAAGAAAAACACCAATACAGTATACTGACACATATATATGGAATTTAGAAAGATAGTAATGATGACCCTGTAAGTGAGACAGCAAAAGAGACACAGAGGTATAGAATGGACTTTTGGCCTCTGAGGGAGAGGGAGAGGGTGGGATGATTTGGGAGAATGGCACTGAAACATGTATACCATCATATAAGAAAAGTGAAGCGCCAGTCTATGTTCAATACAGGATACAGGATGTTTGGGGCTGGTGTACAGGAAGATCCGGGGAGATGGTGTGGGGTAGAAGGTGGGAGGGGGCTTTGGCATTGGGAGATCATATACACCTGTGGCTGATTCATGTCAATGTATGGCAAAACCAATACAGTATTGTAAAGTAGAATAAAGTATTAAAAAATAAAAAAAATAAAAACCAAACCAAAAATGTGAAAAAAAAAAATCAAATCTGTTTCTGCTGTATTGGCAGGTAGATTCTTGAGTGTTGAGCCACCCGGAAAGTCATACATATAATTATATGACCTCAAAAACTTCTACAAACCCAAGGCAAGTCAAAATAAATAGTTTCAGTGAACAGCTGCAAAACTTATCCCAAACAGTTAATCTCCTTTATACAGAGTTTTAGAAACAGAGATGAAAGAACAGTAATAGAAAATGATCAGAGAACAAGGGACAGTTCACAGGGAAGAAAGACAAGTATCCTCCAGAGGGACACAGTCCGAAGAAGACATGCAAATTCACAACGTAAAATGCCATTTCTCGATTTTCTACCCAGAAAACATTCAAACGTTTTGCAAAACACTCATCCCCGAGGCTGTAGGTCAATAACCACTCTCCCGACCCACTGGAGTTCAAGATGACACAGCACATCAAAAGGTTTTCTGTTTTGTTTCGTTTTTAAAATTCACCAACACTTTGTCTATATTTGCCCATTGATCCAGAAATCCTACTTCTAGGGCACGTGACCAGAGTACGAAGTTTGTCACTGTGGTGTTGTTTGAAATACCAAAAGATGGAACACAATCCAAATAGGAGACAGGTTAAATAAACCAAGGAAAACAACCCTGGAATGCAGCACTAGGTGATGGCAGAAAGGAGGAGAAACATCCTACAGGTTAAAAAGGGAAGATCTGCACAATGTAGTAAATTAAAAATGTGAAGTATAGAACATGTGTATTATATGCTGAATTTTGTATATATTTGCACTTATTTATATTTGCAAAAGAAACACTAGATGTACAGGTGTAGCCACCATGGAGAACAGTATAAGGGTCCCTTAAAAAAATTTAAATAGAGCTACCATATCCCACTCCTGGGTATATACAGAGAAAAATTTATACTTCGAAAAGATACAAGCACCCCAGTGTTCTGCGCAGCACTCTTCAAAATTAACCAAGACATGGAAGCAACTTAAATGTCCATCAGCAGATGACTGGATAAAGAAGACGCCTTATAAGTATACAATGGAATATTGCTCAGCCATAAAAAATGAAGTAATGCCATTTGCAGCAGCATGGACAGACCTAAATTCTGTCATAATAAGTGAAGTTAAGCCAGATTGAGAAGGACAACTCTGACAAGATATCGATTATATGTGCAATCTAAAAAAAAATTATACAAATGAGCTTACTTACAAAACATATAGACTCACAGACATAGAAAACGAACTTATGTTTATCAAAGGGGAAAAAGGGAAGACTAGGAGTTTGGGATTAACACATATACACTACTATATATAAAATATTAATAGATAATCAACAAGGAACTATTGTATAGCGCTCAGAACTATACTCAATTTCTTATAATAATCAATAATGGGAAAAGAATCTGATAAAGAATGTGTGTGTGTGTGTGTGTGTGTGTGTAACTGAATCCCTTTGCTATACACTTGAAACTAACATAACATTGTAACTCAACTATACTTCAATTTTTTTTAAAAAAAAGAACACCTTAGGAATACCCAAATCCTAATAAAAACAGTTACCGAACAGGGTGGACTGGGTGGAGGGTGGAGAGACTGGAAAGGCCCAGCTGGTAAGCAGGACTCTTCAATTATTACCTTTAAATAAAACTGACTATGAACTACATGGATAAGCTTACAGAGACTTTAATAAAATAGACTGAACTATCATAGTCATTTAGCATAAACAGAGGATCTCTTGCTCGGTGTTAATTCAATCAAGGGATAAAGCCTGTTCATTCTACACACTGCCTGGGGATGTCAAGGTCAGGGGATGCATTTTAAAATTATATAAGAGAAAAGTTTGAAACGGTTTTAAGAGTGTTCTTCTTCTCTGAGCTAGCTCAGAGTTCCCAACATGTCAGTATATATCTGCTCTACTCCAAATTTAAAATCTGCCACTTATTGTCAACATTCTCTGATCCTCTGCCTGTCAGAGCTAAGGATTTAGACAGAGACCTGTTAGCTCACAGAGGAACAGGACTTTCACAGCGTTCACAGTGTCAGCCTCTGGGGAAGGGTCTTATTTTTCACACAAAGAAAACAAAGCAACATCAGTTCAAACAAAGATTGTGCCTGCGCATGTTCGGTTGTGTCGGACTCTTTGGGACTGGAACCCACCAGGCTCCTCTGTCCGTGGGATTTCCCAAGCCAAGAATCCTGGAATGGGTTGCCATTTCCTCCTCTGGGGGATCTCCCAGACCCAGGGATCAAATGTGTGTCTCCTGCATTAGCCGGTAAATTCTTTACCGTTGTGTCACCTGGGAAGTCCCAAACAAAGATTAAGAAATACCAATAACAGCTAACATCGACTGAGAACTTCCGAGGTGTACACACTCATGAGCCACTTACTCATACAACAGCTCCAAGAAACACTGTCCTTCCTTTGCAGGAGGGCGGGGGTTCATGAGGCTGAGGGATGGAGGCAGGGGTGGACTCAGTCCTGCTCTCTAACTATAGGGTCCACTTCCTTATTTTCTGAACAAAACTGGACTGGGTGTAGCTCAGGTTGTTCTGAGGCAGCAATAACCTCAGCGGCATGAAGGCCCACACGCCAACCGCTGTTCTAGCTTCTTACGAACCCTGTGTGTTCAGTTAAGACACTCCTGGTGAACAGGAGTGAGTGAACTGTGCCAGGCCATCCCGCAGAGTGTCAATGAGATGGAGCTGATAAATGAGCAGACTCCAGGCGGCCCTCAACACACAAACACAACAGTGGCCTGGAAGCTGCGGGATCCAGGGTTCTCACACAGCTAAGTCCTACGTCCTCCCTTCCACTAATGAATGACAAGCTACAAAAGCCCAGCAAAGGTGTAGACCAGATGCTGGAAGATGTTCCCCACAGGGGAGCAGACAGTTCCTGCTCTGAGTTTTGTTTCAAGTGTCTCCACAGCAAAGGCTAGACTCTACCGCTACATCCCCAAATCAGACAGGAGCAGCTCCTCACCCATGGGCGGGCCGGGCATCAGGAAGACCAAGGATCTTATCCTGGCCCTGGTGCAGGCACCTATGGGAGCATCCTGTCGCCACCTCCCCCGTTTCTGACCCCTGGCCTTTTCTAAACATGCTTNGGCCCTGGTGCAGGCACCTATGGGAGCATCCTGTCGCCACCTCCCCCGTTTCTGACCCCTGGCCTTTTCTAAACATGCTTGAAGACTGTAACAAAGCTGTCATTGTTTTACTTTGCTTTTTTCATTTTTACAATGTTGTGTTGGTCTGTCATACAACTCTAATCAGCCATAATTATGCCTATAACCCCTCCCTCTTTTATTAACATACCCTTTTTTATCATTTTATTTACTTATTTTGGGCTGTGCTGGGTCCCGTACACGTGTGATGAGCTAAGGAAGTGCAGCCCGAAGACCCGGCAGTCTGTGGTTGAACAGCTGGCGGCACTTCTGAGAAAAGATCCCAAGTCTCTTTATCCAAGGGGCCCAAGGCACCGTGGGGACCTCGTATGCCAGACAGCAGCCTTTTCTTGGAAAGCAGACAGTGTCCAGGACCAGAAGCCATCAGGTTTGAATCCCGGTTCAGCCCCCCAACCACGGGATGGCGGTAAATCAGTGAAGTTGAACATCAGCTCACAGTTCCCAGGGCACAATCTCAGGCGACATAATANGCAGCGAAAGGCTATCGGGTGTGAGGGCATGGACCCTAAACCAGCAAGCCTTCCAGAACGTGGTGCTAAGGCTGTGCAGTGAGCCCATGTGCCATCAGATTAAAACATAGCATCTTTGAATACATACCAGTAGTGATACAGAAAGAACACTTCTCTCAGGTTCAGGAAACCTAGACTTAAGACTTGATTGCACCTTAAATTCATGAGCTCTTNCATGTGCCATCAGATTAAAACATAGCATCTTTGAATACATACCAGTAGTGATACAGAAAGAACACTTCTCTCAGGTTCAGGAAACCTAGACTTAAGACTTGATTGCACCTTAAATTCATGAGCTCTTAGACACTTCCACAACGCCTTGGAAGCCTCAGCACCATCATCTGTAATTTGAGGTAAATAACAAATGCCCTGCTTCTCGAGGGGTGGTCATGGAGATGGCATAAAGCAAACAGGAAAGCATCAGGGACGTCCATACAGGAGCACGAAGACAGGGAGCTGACGACCCCTTCTGCTCTCAGCACCTCTGACTCTCTAGTTCAGCCACTTCACAACTATTTCAGGTACACCCATATGCCAGACACCAAAGTGACCAAGGCAGTTAAGGAAAGTGTCATCCTCAAAGAGTGTGTAAGAAAATAAATGGCCAAGACTGGGCATGTCCTAGGAAAACAGAAACAAGAAAGGAGCTGGCCAATCCACAGCCAGTATGCAATCCTCTATGAATCAGACCCCCTTACCATGTAATCTGGGCTATTTTGGAACAGCCTTTAAGAAGATTCACAGGGACCACCTCACTGTCAAGGTCTTAGAGTGTTCGTGGCCGTGGATATTTTTATAGCCTCTCTTGGAGTCAAGAGCAGTGCAGATTTTGTACTCATTCTGAATTTAACTAGTATTTAAGTGTGCTGATTATAGCTGCAAATACACTTTTTATTCCAGTTTGTGGTTGGAGAGGTGGCCGGGGAAGAAGCCTTGGAAATTTACAGCACAGAAATAGCATGTGGTCTGTCTGCTTGAAGGAACCAATCCTTCCATGAGCATCAGCGAGAAGGCCAGCAAAGGGCCTGAAGCAAAGACAAGACAGTGAAATGAGGCTTTTTGTCACCACATCCCTGATACCAGGGGCTTCCCAGGTGCCGCTAGCGGTAAAGAAGCCGCCTGCCAAAGCAGGAGACCTAAGAGACGTAGGTTCAATCCCTGGGTCGGGAAGATCCCCTGGAGGAGGAAATGGCAACCCACTCCAGTATTCTTGCCTGGAGAATCCCATGGACAGAGGAGCCTGGTAGGCTACAGTCAGTGGGGTCTCAAAGAGTCAGACACAACTGAAGTGACTTAGTACACAGCACACCCTGTTACTATAGTTTGGGAGAGACCCCCGAAGAAGCAGGCAGCAGCCCCAGGGCCAGGGTTTAAGAAGATCCAGGACACAGCAAGTCTAGCTGGTGAACTGGGGTCACCCAAGCAACACATCTAGACATGGTGTTGAAGAAAACAATGAATGTGGAAATGTGGAAATCACTTTCTAACTGGCGCTGCCTGAAGGAGCAGCTCTCCTGCTTGTGGAGATGAACTCCTGGTGGCAGAAGGGCCTAGAAAAGACTGCAAAACCTCAACTCGGGTCCAGCCGCCAGCATCCTGGGGGCCCTCTGAGGTCACCAGATTCTCCTCTGCTGAACTAGGGGTTCACAGGAATGGCCTTTAAACTTGGGGTTCCTGCACATCCCCTGTTTTTTCCCAGGGCTCAGGAATGAGGAGATTTTAGCTGGTATGGGCCATAAGTGCCTCAAGTTTATTCCAATCTGAGCCTATTTATTTTTAAGACATCAGGCTTCCAGAAGACTTCTTTGAAGAACTGGTAACTCAACTACCTCTCCAATGTAAGTCTGGAAATCCATGTGATGTTCGCAACACGACTTCCTTTAAGCAGAACACTCTGCAGTTACACATCGAGACTCATGGGTGCTGCCTGGCAGGGATGTGTGCAGGAGAAGAGGGCATGGAGATCTTGCCCCATAGGGTCTAGCATGGCACCAGCCACCTAATACACGCTTTTGACAATGAAACCCTCAAATGTCCCAGAATTTCAATTCATTGAGAAAAACTTGGGACAGACAGGTTTCTTTTCAAACAAACACACTCCTGCCTGGCCTTTTTTCTTTTTTTTTTGGAGAGAAGATGATGTGAGTTTCTTTATAAATACATTAGAAAGTAAGGGCAAAATGAAATTATAGGATAAGAAAATCTAGAACATCATGTTGATAACTAACGTTAATGCTATTATGCTCTTTCTCTATAATGGATGTAGGAAGCCCCTGTGTTACACACAGATTAAATCTGGACCAGTCATCTAATCCAAACTGACCAACAAATATTTCTTTACACTAACACTTGTTGCTCCCATTTCACTGCTCATCTATGCAGGAGTCAGCTGGTAAAGAATCTGCCTGCAATGCAGGAGACCCTGGTTCAATTACTGGGAGGGAAAGATCCTCTGGAGAAGGAAATGGCAACCCACCCCAGTGTTCTTGCCTGGGAAATCCCATGGACAGAGGAGCTGGTAGCTACAGAGAAATTTGTCATCTTAAATGCATTTACTTAAAAAGAAATCTGAAAATCACTGAGCTGTCTCTAGTCTAAGAAGTTAAAAAGCAACTGCAGAATAAACACACAGTAAGTAGAAGGAAAGATCTATTAACAGATAAAAACAAAATAAAATACAAAATTAAAGACAGTCATGGAGTCAGAAGTATTTTTCTTTGAAAATAATAATAAAACATAGTGTTTGGTAGGTTGGTCAAGAAAAAAATGAGACATAGCCCAATTAACATATTCATNCACAGTAAGTAGAAGGAAAGATCTATTAACAGATAAAAACAAAAATAAAATACAAAATTAAAGACAGTCATGGAGTCAGAAGTGTTTTTGTTTGAAAATAATAATAAAACATACAGTGTTTGGTAGGTTGGTCAAGAAAAAAATGAGGCATAGCCCAATTAACATATTCATAATGAAAAAAAGATAGCAGGCATTTCAAGCAAAATTAATAATTTTATGCTAATTTTAACCTGAAAAACAGGTAACTATGAATATACTCCTAGAAAAATGTAATATAAGAAAACTTAAAGAAGTCCAGTTTAAAAAGAAATAGGAATTTAGATCATTTTAAACAGCTTGAAAAAATTAGATAAAAATCTGGCAACAAGGAAACCACGAGTTCTTGTTTTTAGCTGAGTACTACCAAAATTTCACGAGGAGATTAATTCAAATCATACACAAATTCTTGAAAGAAATAGGGAAAATAAAAGAAAAATAGGAAATAAAAACCTCTCTGTAAATCAGACAAAAGCAGTTAAGGAAAGGAAAAATACAGGCCAAAGTTACTCATGAGTAAAGAAACAAAAATTAAAAAAAAAATAAATAAAAGCAAATAGAATCCAGATGTGCATCAGGCACGTATTTAGGGGGGAAAGTAAAGTCAAACAAGCTAGATTTATTGTAGGCATAGAAGAGAGTTTACCATTGACATAAGTCAAATGTGTCAGATAGCATAGTAAGAAAAAAATGGTGGAAATCATACCTTCACCCTAAGAGACACAGAGCAGTCTTTGATAAAACTCAACATACACTTATGATTAAAGCAGAAAACAAAACTCTGCAAAACAGAACCATAAGGGAACCTCCTTAACCTAATAAAGGGTATTTGGAAAAAAGTAATAGCAAACATCAGTCTTAATCAAATAAGAACATTTCTTATAAAGATGAGGAACAATGAAGGGCTATCTTTTATTGCTTCGGTTCACTATTATATTAGAGTTCTAACTCAAACAAAGAAGACAGGAAAAAGAAAACTCCAGAAATGAAAAGAAATAAACCATATTTCAATTATTCACAAATGACTTTACTTCTAGGAGGATCTACAGACAAAAATATTAGAATTACTAAAAATGTAATTAAGTGTCTGGATGCAAGATATGTATAAATATCAATTAGACTTTCATCCTTTGCAAAAATGACATCTCCTAAGGCATCCAGAAACTAAAGTGGCTGGAAACAAACATGTCACATGTACTTAGGAGTATTCAGAAAATGAGTAAGACCTAGTCACAAAAGTATACAACTTTCCCCAAATATATGGATAGAACACAGATATATGGATAGTGATGCAATGTTCACGGACAGGAGAACTCAACAGAAAAAATAAACTCAGTTCCTTCTCAACTGACCTATAGATTGAAAGCAATCCTAGCAAATCCCCCACTGGTGTTGTTGTTGTCTTTGTCGTTATTCCCATTTCATAAATTAACTCTAAAATTTCTATAGAATGGCAAAAGTCCAAGGACAGCCAAATATCACCCCATAACAGGAAAAAGGTGAAAGAACCAAATATGAAGGTATCGCAGAGAATTACAGTAATTAAGAGCAGGCAACGCTGATACAGAAGTGGGCCCACTAAGCAAGACACAGAGAAAAAAGTCACAGTAACAAACCCATGGGCCTGGGGAAGCAAGACATCACAGGCTGCATGTCCCAGATACGTGGGGAAAACGGATTATTCAATAAACGGAACTAGGAGAATTACTATTCATCATGGATAAAACCAACACTGGATTCCTATATCACACACAAAAATTAACTCCAAGTAATTTTTAAATAGGTAAAAGAAGATAAGGGAATAACTTATAACTTGGGACATGGAAGAAAATATTACAGGGAAGGCTCTAACCGTAAATGGGCAAGGTTGTCTGGATAGAATACACTAAAATCAAGAAAAGCACCTTGTGAAAACATACAGCACAAATTAGAAGGTCATCTTTTTTAACACATGAAACCACCATTGTGAGTCTCCTGAATATGTAAAGAATGCTTTCAAGTCGATGAAAAAACATAACCCAGTGAGAACCGACATCAAGGAGATGAACAGTCTTTTTACAGTAAATGAAACAGATGATAACTAAATATGCGAAAGAAGCTCAAAGCTGCTGGTACATTAAGTTCACTCTACTACTAATCTGTCAAAAATCAAGAAGGCCAATGACACCAAGTATTGGGATAAGACAAGCGTGAATCTTAAAGGACACTTTTATTCACTGCTGATAACAACACGCGTTGGTATAACCACTGTGTAAATGAACAGGGCGTTTTCTTGTAAAGTTGGTCATAAATTAGCCTTTCTTTCATCCCAAACTCTTCTCCCTGGTATATAACCAAAAGAAAAAGAAATGGCATATGTGCAGCAGAGATGTGCAAGAATATAAATAGCAGGGTATTTTGTGACAGCCGAAGACTGAAAATAACTCAAACACCCACTGACAGGAGGAAGCATGCATGTTAACCTTATCAGATATTATGTAAGTGAGATGAGTAGATATAGCGGCACAGAACAAGGCTGTTAAATCCTAGAAACAAAACAAGAACAGCATCATGATGCAACTTTTAACGAGTAGTATTATATATATTTTTAGGGATACAGACTGCCAAAAACAGCAAGGAAAGGTGAAAAGATAGTGCAGGGAAGGGCAGTCAGATAGATGAAAATGTCCACATCGGGCTCACAGTGTTGGCGATGATTTTGTTTGAGGCAGGTTCATTAATTATACTTCCTAACTCACATACATAAAGTGTTATATATATCAGATCCAACCTATCAGATGCTTTTTAAAAGATATGATTAGAAAGGTATTGTCGAATCTGGTTCAGATTTAAAATGGGTATCTCTCCAGTGAAATGGTATCTCACCATCTTTAGATGGTGAAACTAAAAAACAAACAAATTATTAGTGTTATTTTTCTGGGTAGAACAAAGAGATAAAGCATTTACATGTGTGTTTAATAATTTTTCTGTATTTTAATAATTTTTCTACATTCATGTGAAGTGAAAGTTAAAGTTGCTCAGTTGTGTCTGACTCTGTGACACCATGGCTTGTAGTCCATGGAATTCTCCAGGCCAGAATACTGGAGTGGGTAGCCTTTTCCTTCTCCAGGGGAATCTTCCCAACCCAGGGATTGAACCCAGGTCTCCTGCATTGCGGGCAGATTCTTTACCAGCTGAGCCACAAGGGAAGCCCGCTTCATGCATATATGTATTAAAAATATTAAGTAACCAGCTTAAATTGGTGAACTTCAAAGAAACTCAGAGGCTGAGAGCAACAAGAGCTCCTCAGTGGATTCCAATGGACGACTCTTGATTTACTGTCAACGAATTGAAAGAAAACAGGGGTGTCTGGGCTGAGCTGGTGGCCAGATTTCTGAATGGACGTCTTAGACCATGTCCACATGCCCCCCCAAGCCAAAGCCTCCATCCATCTCCCTGGCCAGGAGACAGCTCTGGGTTCAAGAAGTCAAGAAGTTCAAGGAATCAAGAAGTCAGATTCAACTCCAATACCAGGTCTTAAGGTCTATGGATTTCATGATCCTTTTTAATTATACAGGACCTTTAGGTCCTGTCCTATAAAAGAACAGGGTCATGTACTTATAATTTCTTCTCTATTCTAATGGAAACTTTTCGATTCTCTTAAAAAGAAAAGAAAATTTTTAAAAAGGACTATGAAATGCTTTCCCTTGGCTAGGCTCCTCTTCAAAGACTGTGAAATATGATTTTTTTCCCCCCAGCTTGGAACAATTTATACATGAAACATCCTGCTTCTTGTTAGTCCTCACATTCAGTTCACTCACTCACACAGTATGCTCTTCATTCTGATGTTTCAAAACCCCACAGTGCATCTGATTTTCTTTCTAGGGGGTGCTGGTGATAAGATTACACTCTCTGATGTTCACTTCAGCTTGCACCACAATGTTCAACTTGAATTGGGCAGAGAGCATCTAGAACAAAATCACAAAGTACCTTGCAAAGTATCTGCTAGGGCCGACACTTCCTAACATATCTAGGGATGGCTGCCCCAGAGCCCACCGGCCTCATGTCAGCCTCATCTCTCCCCACGCTAATCCTGCCCACTAATGGATTTAAAGTGATGGTCCTGAACTCTGCAAATAATTCATCAAGTTCAATATATATGGCCCCTCCCTCAGCTGGGTAGGGATATCTTTAGATTTCCATAAAGCATAGGCCAACCCTTCTTTATTAAAGAGGCTCTTTTAAAACTCCAACACCCAGAGAGGACACCATCCCACTGCCACCAACTTCTTGCTCATAGATGTCTCGCAAACCTAAATAATGTCCATTTTTAACCAAGCTCTTTTCCGAGACTTCTATTCCTCCCTGCTTTCCTGGTGCTGAAAGTCCATCCAAAACCTTCTTTCCAGGCAGAAAGGTCAAGTGAGATGTGGAAGCTCAGTGTGCTGGGTTAGCTGGGCTCCACCATTTCCCAGCTGCATCATGCTGAAGCCGCTTTTGGTCTTAGTTTTCTCAGCTGCACCGTGGGAACAACAGCAGCTATCATCACGGGAGAGCTGCGTAAGCGAACAGTGCACAGTGCACATGGAGGTTCAAGTATAAACTCCAAGGCCTACACCAACGACAGCTGTGAGCAGACATCCTTTGCTATTTCATCTCTCCCTAGGCACGTGGACGGTGGCTTCAGGAGCCCGAGAATAAATCAAGGTTATGGCTTCTTTCTGCTGTGCTGGAAGGCATCCCTCAGTTCCATCCTCCAAATTCCTACAGCCCTCCCTAGTAACCGGACCATCTCTCCCCTGAGCACAGAAAACACATGACCATGGGCACGCTTGGCCCTCCTCACAGCTGTGTGCAGGGTGCTTCCTGTCATCTTGTTTGCATCTTCTGGGCTCCCAAGGTCTGCCCTCTCCACCCCTCCCTCAGGTCCCAGCGGAGGCTGCAGGTGGTCCTTCCATTTGCATTTGGTTTCTGATCAGTAACCAATAGCTGAATGTTGTTTACACATCATGAGAATCGTGCCCACCCTTCTGGCACAGCTGGGACTTCCAGGAAGGTAGGGAGGCACTGCTGTCATTCCCATTTTAACAGAGAAGAAACAGTCCAGGCTCTGAGATGCCAGTGACTTTCCCCAGCTCCAATTTCCTGGTGGCTCAGATGGTAAAGCATCTGCCTGCAATGCAGGAGAGCCAGGTTCAATCCCTGGGTCAGTAAGATCCCCTGGCAACCCACTCCAGTATTCTTGCCTGGAAAATTCCAAGAATGGAGAAGTCTGGTGGGCTACAGTCTATGAGATCACAAAGAGTAGGACAGGATTGAGCAACTTCACCTTCACTTTTCCCAGCTCGTGGGCAGGAAGGGGTGAAGCTGGGCCTGGACCTGCCTTCTGACTCCCTGTGTCCACCTCTTCGCACCACAACACAGAGCTTTGAATCTATTCTATGCGCCCCAAAGGAGAGATTAGCTGGTTTTCGTAGGGAGGAACTGAGCTACAGCCAACAATAACTTTTTACAAGTACACAGGACTTTAGCACATTCCTCAGCTGTCATAAAATTATAGAAGAATTTTAAATAGCTGCAGAAGATACAACTTCTGGCATACTGGAAATACTGTCTTTTTAAAATAAAGTAGCAACAGTTGAAAGAAGTGTAATTTCTAGTGTATCATTTATTCTTTTAAATATCCATGAATAGCTAAAGCAATCCTGAGAAAGAAGAATGAAGCTGAACACATCCTGATTTCAAACTATATGATGAAGCTACAATAATCAAAACAGTATAGTATTGGCATAAAACAGACACACAATTCAATAGAACATAATAAAAAATCCTGAAAGTTCCTGCATGGCAAAGAAATCATCAACAAAATGAAAAGGCAACTTGTAGTATGGGAAAAAAATATTTGTAACCCCCCTATCTGATAAGGAGTTAACATTCAAAATATAGAAAGAACTCATATCACTCAGTAGTAAAAGTACAAATAATCCAATTTTGAAATGGGCACAGAACTTAGACAGATATTTTTCCAAAGGAGATGTACAAATGGCCGACAGGTAGATAAAGATATATGCTCAACAGCACTACACATCATGAAAAGGCAAATCAAACCACAAGTTNTATAAAGGCCTCTGGTTTAAATCAACACATTCAGAAAAAATTGCAGAAAAAATATATTCACTTCAATGCACCTCTCCATAGAAAATACCTTAATACATGATTTTCTCATAACCATGTTTCAATTACGTTTGTCCGTATTATTTGCATATTTATCTCCTTCCAATAGTTTAACAGATGAGAACAGTTTTCACTGTTGAGCCAATGAACCAATAAAGAATTCCTTTCTATCAGGAAGATTTTACCTTATTTTAAATTCAGATAAGTGTGTTTATACATAGTTGATACATAGAATAAACTATGGAATAAGCTCATAAAATCAGCCATTAAAATAAGCAAATTCAGGACTAAAATGAGATTGAGGCAAGTCAATTATGTTATGCAGTTTTCAATAAATGATAATGACCAGATACTAAAGATTTCCTCACTGACATTAATCAAGCACATTAACTGTAGCAGAAACCCTTAAGTACCATAAAGGATGGCATTTCTTTGGTAAAAGGGCTTGCATGTGTTTGTGAAGCTCTGTTGTTAAGCTTTGAGGAATTAAAGAAAGAAAAAAAAAAAAAAAGTATTGCATGCAGGAAGAAATGGCAACCCACTCCACTGTCCTTGCCTGGAAAGTCCCACGGAGCAGGGTGCCTGGCAGGCTGCTGTCCACAGAGCTGGACACAACTGAACGGCTGTGCACGTACTCACTGTGCACTTTTTGAATTGAGGAGGGGAAAAATTTTCCATTATTCCCTGTTTTCCATCTTTTCTTTGCAACAATGGCCAATGAATCTGTCCAAATTACTTTAAAAAAATTCTATCACTATGCTAACAGTGGAGAAGGCAATGGCAACCCACTCCAATATTCTTGCCTGGAAAATCCCATGGACGGAGGAACCTGGAGGAACCCTCTGCAGTCCATGGGGTCGCTAAGATTTGGACACGATTGAGTGACTTCACTTTCACTTTTCACTTTCATGTATTGGAGAAGAAAATGGCAACCCACTCCAGTGTTCTTGCCTGGAGAATTCCAGGGACAGAGGAGCCTAGTGGGCTGCTGTCTATGGGGTCGCATAGAGTTGAACACGACTGAAGTGACTTAGCAGCATGCCAACAAATCCTGATGGTGCCAGACCAGCCACAGCAGGGGGTCTAATCCAGACATGCAGGGTCCAGCCAGAGGGGCCCTAATTATTGCCTTCCGCCCTATGTCCCTCCCTTCTCTCCACTCAAGACACATCCGTTCAGCCATGAAGGGACCTAGTACTCAGCACCTCTTTCTCACAGTCTCAGTTCTGTTCCATCCTGCACTTAAGTTTTGGGAACTGGCATCCCAACCTGCTGGCTAACCTGCATCAAAGGAAAATGTCAGAGCAGAAAACCCACCCACGGCTCCTCCTCCATCCCTCTGGGACCTTGCACACAATAGATGCTCATCAGCTGTCTGCTGCCCGGATGTCCAGAGAAACTCACAGCATCCTGGCACTTGGCTGTCTCTGACCAGGGGCCCTCGCTGCCGCTGGGCCCTGGGACATGCAGACAGTGAGGATGCTTAGCAGACTTACCAGCAAATGTTGACTTGACAGCACAGCCTGGACAACAGCATGTGTAGCTCTCAAAACAAAGAGAAAAAGAACAACAACAGCAAAAGCCCAAGAAACTGCAATGGACACAAACGTGGAAAATGTGACACCGTTACCATTTCTACTACCGAGACCCACAGCCACGGGATCTCAGAGGAGCATCTTGACGCGTTTCTGTTTCTAAAAATACTGCTGGCCTAACGGCCTCAGCCACTCTGCAACCATGAGAACTAAAGCCGCGTATTGATATTTTCGATTCTAGTTAGTGTTTTAAGCGACCTTTGCCTTAAAGCTTCACCAGCCAAGACTGAGCCCCATATCCCAGCTGCAGCTCTCAGAATGCCAGCCGTTCCCAAGGCCGCGTTAAGGCCAAGGCTCAGCTAAACTTTCATTACAGATTTCTTTTCTTATTGATGTCATTCTCCAACTGGGGGGAGGGGGACAGGAAAAGGAAAAAAACTCTTGTTTCAGATTTAGCTACTTCAATCACAGAAGCGAGACCTGGGGGTGGTTTATATCCTCTGAAGGCTGTTCTCTTTATAAGTCCTAAACATTTAAAATAGCTTTGCCTGTGCTTGAATGTCATTTTCTGGTATTTGGGCTTCTTCCACACAAATCTTTTTGTGACTATGAAGCCATTTCAGTTCTTGGAATTTGCTGGAGACTGATTCCCAAACATAGGGTCCTGGGAGGTGGGAGTGGGCCGATGCAGGGAGAAAGCACAAAGTCCACTGTGCTTCACGATGCGTCTGTCCCAGGGTGCGTTCACGCTCCCCTCACACCTGGGGAGACTGTCCGAACCAGTCAGGGTACTGCAGAGAAAGTTCCAAGAACCCTAAACCATTGTAACTGAGGTCAAAACGCACACATACACTCATACACACACTCATTCAGTACCCAAGGCCTGTGAAGAAGTGGGGGGCTGTGCCTGAAATGTCACTCATCACACTTCCTGTTTCCTTGCAGTGCTGATGAGCCAGCTGGAGACCTCCCTCGGCCTTAGCAAAATCAATGTGTCAGTGAGAAATTAGCAACAGATTCCAGGATTACTGGAGAAATGCTGGTAATGTCAGTACATGGTACACGGTCAGGGATTCAAAAGGGATTCTCAAGCAGGCCCTTTGAGAGTGCAGGCGACAAGCCTGGCCCACTGGATAGGACTCCATGCTCTCACTGAGGCTTCACTCCCNGGCTGTGCCTGAAATGTCACTCATCACACTTCCTGTTTCCTTGCAGTGCTGATGAGCCAGCTGGAGACCTCCCTCGGCCTCAGCAAAATCAATGTGTCAGTGAGAAATTAGCAACAGATTCCAGGATTACTGGAGAAATGCTGGTAATGTCAGTACGTGGTACACGGTCAGGGATTCAAAAGGGATTCTCAAGCAGGCCCTTTGAGAGTGCAGGCGACAAGCCTGGCCCAATGGATAGGACTCCATGCTCTCACTGAGGCTTCACTCCCTGGTCAGGGAACAAACACGCTGCTTGCCAAAAAAATTAAAAAATAAAGTGCGGGTGGTGAAAAGGCAAGGCAAGCCGATGAGGACTTGAGGCTGTCAGGGAGGGAATGTTGGAATTTAGCTTCCCTAAACTGCCCCAACCACACAAGAGATGAATATATACATGGACGTCACCAGATGGCCAACTTCAGATTGATTATATTCTTTGCAGCCGAAGATGGAGAAGTTCTATACAGTCAGCAAAAACAAGACCGGGAGTTGGCTGTGGTTCAGATCATGAACTCCTTACTGCAAAATTTAGACTTAAAATGAAGAAAGTAGGGAAAACCAATAGATCAGTCATGAGTGTGAGTGAAAAGCTGCTCAGTCGTGTCTGACTCTCTGCGACTCCATGCACTACAGAGTCCATGGAATTGTCCNATGAACTCCTTACTGCAAAATTTAGACTTAAAATGAAGAAAGTAGGGAAAACCAATAGATCAGTCATGAGTGTGAGTGAAAAGCTGCTCAGTCGTGTCTGACTCTCTGCGACTCCATGGACTACAGAGTCCATGGAATTGTCCAGGTCAGAACAGGAGAGTAGGTAGCCTTTCCCTTCTTCAGGGGATCTTCCCAACCGAGGGAACAAACCCAGGTCTCCCCCCACCTTGCAGGTGGATTCTTCACCAGCTGAGCCACAAGGGAAGCCCATGATATGACCTAAATCAAATCCAGTGGAAGTGACAGTGGAAGTGACAAATAGGTTCAAGGAATTAGATTTGATAGACAGAGTGCCTGANCTCTGCGACTCCATGCACTACAGAGTCCATGGAATTGTCCAGGTCAGAACAGGAGAGTAGGTAGCCTTTCCCTTCTTCAGGGGATCTTCCCAACCGAGGGAACAAACCCAGGTCTCCCGCCTTGCAGGTGGATTCTTCACCAGCTGAGCCACAAGGGAAGCCCATGATATGACCTAAATCAAATCCTTATGATTATACAGTGGAAGTGACAAATAGGTTCAAGGAATTAGATTTGATAGACAGAGTGCCTAAAGAACTAGGGACACAGGTATGTAACATTGTACAGGAGGTGGTGACCAAAACCATCCCCATGAAAAAGATGCAAAAAGGCAAAAAGGTTGCCTGAGGAGGCCTCAAAAATAGCTGAGAAAAGAAGAGAAGCAAAAGGCAAAGGAGAAAAGGAAAGCTGTATCCATCTGCATGCAGAGTTCCAAAGAATAGCAAGGAGAGATAAGAAAACTTTTGTAAGTGATCAATGCAAAGAAACAGAGGAAAACAATAAAAAGGAAAGACTCTTGAGATCTCTTCAAGAAAATTAGATATCAAAGGAACATTTCATGCAAATATGGGCACAACAAAAGACAGAAACAGTATGGACCTAACAGAAGCAGAAGATACTAAGAACAGGTGGCAAGAATTCACAGAAGAACCTGTACAAAAAAGATCTTCATGACCCAGATAATCATGATGGTGTGATCACTCACCTAGAGCCAGACATATTGGAAAGAAAAATCAAGTGGGCCTTAGGAAGCATGACTATGAACAAAGCTAGTGGAGGTGATGGAATTCCAATCAAGCTATTTCAAATCCTAAAAGAAGATGCTGCTAAAGTGCTGCACTCAATATGCCAGCAAATTTGGAAAACTCAGCAGTGGCCACAGGACTGGAAAACGTCAGTTTTCATTCCAATCCCAAAGAAAGGCAACGCCAAAGAGTGCTCAAACTACCGCACAATTGCACTCATCNTGCTGCTAAAGTGCAGCACTCAATATGCCAGCAAATTTGGAAAACTCAGCAGTGGCCACAGGACTGGAAAACGTCAGTTTTCATTCCAATCCCAAAGAAAGGCAACGCCAAAGAGTGCTCAAACTACCGCACAATTGCACTCATCTCACATGCTAGCAAAGTAATGCTCAAAATTTTCCCAGATAGGCTTCAGCAGTACATGAACCGAGAACTTCCAGATGTTCAAGCTGGATTTAGAAAAGGCAGAGGAACCAGAGATCAAATTGCCAACATCTGTTGGGTTATAGAAAAACCAAGAGAGTTCCAGAAAATCATCTACTTCTGCTTTATTGACTATGTTAAGGCTTTAACTGTGTGGATTACAACAAACTGGAAAAATCTTCAAGAGATGGAAATACCAGGTATTTCTGAGAAATCTGTATGCAGGTCAAGAAGCAACAGTTAGAACCAGCCATGGAACAATGGACTGGTTCCAAATTGGGAAAGAACTACATCGAGGCTGGATATTGTCACCCTGCTCATTTAACATATATGTAGAGTACATCATGGGAAATGCTGGGCTGGATAAAGTACAAGCTGGAATCAAGATTGCTGGGAGAAATATCAATAACCTCAGATATGCAAATGATACCACTCTTATGGCAGAATTAAAGGGCCTCTTGATGAAAGTGAAAGAGAAGAGTGAAAAAACTGGCTTAAAATTCAACATTCAAAAAACGGACATGCAGTCCCATCACTTCATGGCAAATAGATGGAAAAAGAATGGAAACAGTGAGAGACTTTATTTTCTTGGTCTCCAAAATCACTGTAGATGGTGACTGCAGCCATGAAATTAAAAGACACTTGCTCTCTGGAAGAAAAGTTATGACCAACCTAGATACCATATTAAAAAGCAGAGACATTACTTTGCTGATAAAGGTTTATCTAGTCAAAGCTATGGTTTTTCTAGTAGTCATATATGGATATGAGAGTTGGACCATAAAGAAAGCTAAGCACCAAAGAATTGATGCTTTTGAACTGTGGTGTTGGAGATGACTCTTGAGAGTCCCTTGGACTGCAAGAAAATCCAACCAGTCCATCCTAAAGAAAATCAGTCCTGAGTATTCACTGGAAGGACTAATGCTGAAACTGAAGCTCCAATACTTTGGCCACCTGGTGTGAAGAACTGGCTCATTGGAAAATACCTTGATGCTGAGAAATACTGAGGGCGGGAGGAGAAGGGGACGACAGAGGATGAGATGGCTGGATGGCAGCACTGACTTGATGGACAAGAGTTTGAGCAACTCAGGGAGTTGGTGATAGACAGGGAAGCCTGGTGTGCTGCCGTCCATGAGGTCGCAGAATCAGACACGACTGAATGGAACCGAAAGTGCCCCATATCCCCAGGTCCAAGCACACTGACAGCCCACTGCTCCTGTCTTCCCAGCCAAGCCCTCCAGTGTACATATATATCCATTCTTTTTCAGAGTCTTTTCCCATATAGCTTATTAGAAAATATTGAGTAGAGTTCCCTTTGCTACACTGTAGGCCTTTGGTCATTACCTGTTTTATATATAGTAGTGTGTATGAACCTAGAAATTATCATACTAAGTGGAGTGAGTCACACAAAGACAAATAACACATGATATCACTTATATGTGGGATCTAATTTTAAAATGATACAAATGAACCTTTTTACAAAAAAAAAAAAAAAAGACTCACAGATCTTAATATTTTAAGTCTTGAGCTACTATGTGCTTAGTTGCTCAGTCATGTCCAACTCTTTGCAATGCCATGGACTGTAGCCTGCCAGGCTTCTCTGTCCATGGGATTCTCCAGGCAAGAAGACTGAAGTCAGCTGCCATAAGCTCCTCCAGGGGATCTTCCCAAACCAGGGATTGAACCCAGGTCTTCCTCATTGCAGGAGGATTCTTTACCGTCTGAGCCACCAGGGAAGCCCAAGAATACTGGAGTGGGTAGCCTATCCCTTCTCCAGAGGATCTTCCCGACCCAGGAATCAAACCGGGGTCTCCTGCATTGCAGGTAGATTCTTTACCAACTCAGCTACCTGGGAAGCTACTGTGCATGCTTTCAAGTCCCCAGCTGAACTGTAAGATAAACACACACTCACACAGATGGGCGTCTTTCCATCTGTGGCCATGAGCTCCAGGTGGATTCACACCAGGGGACCACACCACATCTGCCTCTCCCTGGAGGTCTCCTCACTCTTTCTCTTTTCCCCCAAACTAACAAGACCTCCTGCACTATGGAAGTCTCAACTGAAGACTTCACTTCCAATTTCACAAAGAAAATAGAAGCAATCACAAGAAAATGCCTCTTCTGAGTGCCACACGCGTCTGTCATGTAGTCCATCCCCACCAGTAACTGTGTTCCTCTCTAAACAACCCCACCTGTACACAAACACACCTCCTTCACCTACTCAAGACACAGTCCCAGCAACCCTCTGTCCTATATTAACATTTGTTCCTCTCTACTAGACCATCCCCACGGATGCATAAATAAAGCTAATGCCTCTTAACTAAAAAGAAATTCTCTCACCCTGACTTGCCCCACCAGATACCACCCTATATTCTGCTCCCCTTGGCAGCAAACCGCCTCCACACTGTTGCCAACAATCTCTGTCTCAGATTCTTCCCTCCATCTTTCCCTCCAAGCCCACTCTCCTTGGCCTTGGTTGCCATAGCCACCAGACCCACATGACATTGTGCTGTTTTTCCTGAAGCCATCAATGGCCCACATGGCACTCGTTCAAGAGTCAGCTCTCCGACTCCACCTCACTTGGCCCGTCCACACACTGGGCACAGCTCATCACTCCCTCCTTCTGAAATGACTGCATGTGGCTTTCAGGAAGACTCACCCCTGGATTTCCCCCTATCTGCCTGGGGGTTGCTTCTTGGTGCTCCAAAAGCTGGAAAGTCCCAGGACCCAATCTTGAAAACTCTTCTATCCCCAGGATCTCATCTGACCTTATTCCTTTAAAAACCACAGACCAAAGACCTCCATTTTATCTCCAGCTCAGACCATGGTCTTCAACTACCAGATCTGGATATACCTGTCACTCAGCCTCTGGGGTCTTATAATCTCAAACGCAATCCGTTCAAAATTGAACCCCTTGTGGCACCACACCCTTGCCAGCACCCTGGCGGAGTTCCCCTTCTCAGTTGGTGACAATTCTCCAGTTATGCAAGCTAAAGTTTTTGCTATCGTGATGGACTTTCCCTTCTTCTTAAGCCTTGCACCCATTCTGCCAGGACATCTTAAGGGCTTGTTCTTCAAAACATATCCAGAATGTGACCACTTCCTGCTTTTCACAACTACCAATGGAGCAGGCCACTGAATTATCTCTTGCTGGAATTACTACAGTGGATTTCTCTAATGACCTCTAAGTGGTCTCCTGGTCTTCCTCTATCCTTTAACATCACTGCCAGAATGAGCCGATTAAAACAGATCCTGTCTCTTCTCTGCTTAAAACCCTGCACCGATTTTCAAATCTAGAATTCCTCTAATGATCCATGATGCTAAAACATGGTCAGTTCTCTACTGTCTCCTGACCACCCCACACCACCTGACTCACAGCTCTTGGCTGGTTCCCTGCCAGCCCCCTTGCCTCGGTGTTCCTGGACTCTGGGCCTTCACACACACGTCTTCTTCTAACTCCAATTCTCTTGTCCCCGAAGCTAACTGGCTAATTCCCAGTTCAGTTCAGTTCAGTCGCTCAGTCATGTCCCACTCTTTGCAATCTCATGGACTACACCACTTCAAGTCTCCCTGTCCATCATCAACTCCCGGAGTTTACTCAAACTCACTGAGCCATCCAACCATCTCATCCTCTGTCATCTCCTTCTCCTCTCACCCTCAATCTTTCCCAGCATCAGGGTCTTTTCAAATGAGTCAGTTCTCATTTGGCCACTGCACCAGGTGGCCAAAATACTGGAGTTTCAGCTTCAGCATCAGTCCTTCCAATGAACATTCAGGACCAATTTCCTGTAGGATGGACTGGTTGTATCTCCTTGCAGTCCAAGGGACTCTCAAGAGTCTTCTCCAATACCACAGTTCAAAAGGATCAATTCTTTGGCGCTCAGCTTTCTTTATGTCCAACTGTCACATCTATACATGACTACTGGAAAAACCATAGCCTTGACTAGACAGACCTTTGTTGGCAAAATCCCATAGTTCCTTAAATCCCTGTTCAAATGTCAGCTTTTTAACAAGGCCTCCCAGAGCACTCCATTTAAAACTCCACCCCTCTAGAGCTAGCTTTTTATTTTCTCCACAACACTTACGCCTGGGAATGAGACATAAAATTCACTCCCTCACACGGTAGAGCAGACATGGTCTGTCTCTCGGTGCCTGTCCCCGCCCTCACCTTCCACTCATATCCCGCCATCCTGGAATTTCCAAGAAAGCAGAAGGGATGGAGCAGCACCGAGCACAATGCAAGTGGCTCAGTCCATCTCTTCTAGGTGAATCCATGAATCATGGAAACCCTGGAGACACCACTTTGATCTTCTAAACCTGTTTCCCAGTCTACAAAACCAGACTGGCAATATCAACCTCATGGGGTTGTTAAAAGCAATAGACGAGGACTTGGGTGGAAATCTTTGTAAAATATTAATTACTATAATCACTAACATAATATGCTAAGGACCATCCTCAAAATTCACTAAGGGGAAGCAAACTAGGCAACAGCTTACATGGTATGGTTTAAGTTTAGAAAAACTCATTCGAGGTCTTTCCCAACAACTGCCTGAGATTCCACGTAAAAGACATAAATGAAGGTTTTCAAGCTTTCCTTTTCCAAATTCAAAGTTACCTCTGAAACGTCCTGATGGGAGGAGAGGAACGGTCTTCCGGCCAAATTCTAGGGTCCCCAGAGGCTCAGCTGGCTCGCCCTCTCATGGCAGGACGCCCTCCTGGAGAAGGGGGAAGAGGTCTCCGGTACCGGGGTCCCTGCAGGCCTGGGGGATGGGCAGAACACCAGACTCCACCGAATGCTGACCACCTGGGGACAGGAGAAGGGTGCAGGAGCTTAGTGAGCAGGTCTGGGTGGGGGCAGCAAACATCAGCATGCTCACTCAGCACCCTCCTGGCATCAGCCTTTCCAATCTGCAACCCAAGAGGGAAAGCCTGTGAAATAACCACTAAAGTCTAGGCAGATTAATCTATGAAAGTATTACAGTTCACTGGAAGAGGGGCTGAGGCTTATGGTGTAAGTAACCAAACTCCACCAGGAGGTTCACAGATACATTTTCAGACAATTTTCAGATGACAAAGTGTCCCTGGTCTTCCTTTCCGCCCCCTCCTTTCCCAATCATAGCCATAGAAGTTTGCCCCAACTGGACTCCTACAGGGAGAGGTTTAGGTCCATAGAAGAGCAACATAAAGCAAGATCGCATGAACTGCAGTTCCCAGTGTAACTACTAAGGAGATACCTGAAAAAATGAATGAAGAATGAACTACAGAATTAAAAAGGCAGATTAGAAACTAACGCTAAAGAAGGCAAAACAGAGGAATAAAGGAACGCATATGACACAGATCCATAGGGGAAAGCAGCAAAATGGCAGACATACATTCCATCTCATCAGTAATTACACTGAATAGTCTAAACACTCCAATCAAATGGCAGAAATGGGTGCAATGGATATAGAACACATGCTGTCGAAGGAGACCCACTTCAAAACAGCATCAAAGAGAAAAACACTCATAAATTCCACAAGCTATATAATATTTATATGTTGAAAATTACCAAAACATCTTTACAAGAAATTAAAAGCTAAGTAAATAGACATCCTGTGCTCAAGGATTAAAGACAATATCATTAAGACAGCAATACTCCCCAAACTGATCTTCAGGTTCAATGCAATCGCTGTTAAAATCTCAGCTTTCTTTTTTACAAAAACTGACAAGTTGTTCCTAAAATTCATATAGGAATCCAAGACACATAGAGACAAAACAACCTTAAAAAGGGAAAGCAGTGTTGGAGAATTCAAGTTTACTGATGTCAAAAATTTAAAACAAAAAAAGCTACCATAATCAAGATAGTGCAATAGTTGTATAAGGACACACAGAAAAGGAAAATGGCTTAGAATTGACATTCAGAAATATACCCACANAAGCAGTGTTGGAGAATTCACATTTACTGATGTCAAAAATTAAAAAAAAAAAAAGCTACCATAATCAAGATAGTGCAATAGTTGTATAAGGACACACAGAAAAGGAAAATGGCTTAGAACTGACATTCAGAAATATACCCACATATTTATGTTTAACTGATTTTTGACAAGAGTGCCATGACAATCCAGAGAGTAAATGATAGCTTTTCAAAAAATAGTACTGACATTCAAAAATGAATCTCTACACAGACCTTATACCTTCCACAAAAATTAACTCCAAATGAATTACAGACCTAAATGTAAGAACAGAAAATTACAAAACTCCTGGAAGAAATCATAGCAGTAAATCTTCGTAATCTTTACATACTAGTTTCTTAGATATATCTCCAAAAGTACATACAACAGAAGAAAAAGAGGTAATTTGGAACTCAATCAAAATTTTTAAATTTTGTGTACTACTGACAACCATCAGTAAAGTAAAATCAACCCACAGAAGGGAAGAAAATATACACAAATCCATCTATCTGATATAGACATTATACATATCTGATAAAGATGTATCCAAAGTATATAATGAACACATTCAAATCAACAATAAAAAGAGAAATAACACAAATAAATAATAGTCAAAAGATGTAAATAGACATTTCTCCAAAAAAAGATATCCAAATGGCCAACAAGGACATTTTAAAAATGCTCAACATGATTGTTCAGCTTAGGAAAGACAAATCAAATGAGATATCACATCATACCCACTAGGATGACTAAAATCAAAGACAGAAGACAACAAGGATAGGTGCAAATGTGGAGAATTCTGAACCCTTACGTTACACGTTGCTACTGGGAACTTAGTGGTGCAGCTACTTTGAGAAATTGGCAGTGCTTCAAAGTGTGAAACACAGAGTCACGTATAACCCAGCAAATTCACACCTAGGTATGCACCCAAGAGGATGGAAAACAAACGTCCGCACAAACACCTGTATGTGAATGGTCGCAGCAGCATCACTCAAAAGTCACTAAGTGGAAACCAGCCAAATGTCCTTCCACTGGGGAATGTGGTTTGTCCACACGTGGAGTTGTGCTACAATGAGGAGGAACTATGAGCACATCCCAGGTGGCTCAGCGGTAAAGAATCTGCCTACAATGCGGGAGACCTGGGTTCGATCTCTGGGTCAGAAAGGTCTCCTAGAGAAGGAAATGGTAACCCACTCCAGTGTTCTTGCCCAGGAAATCCCACAGATGGAGGAGCTTGGAAGACTATAGTCCACAGGGTTGCAAAGAGTTAGACATGACTTAGCAACTAAACATACACATGAATGCATCATGCTAAGTAAAAAGAAAAGAAAGTCAAGCAAAAAGGCTGCAAAATGCAAGAAAATGTATATATGAAATGTCCAGAACGGGCAAATCCAGGGAGGCAGAAAGTAGACTGATGGTATCCAGGGGGCTGGGGCATGCAAGAATAAGCAGGGATGACTGCTGGACTGGCGTTTGGGAGGGAACTGAAACTTGTAGCACTGGAATGGGCGTGACACTTGTACAGTTCTGGGAGTATCCTGAAAATCCCTGAATTGTACACTTCAAAATGGTGAATTTTATGCTACATGAATTACATCTCCAGGAAACTTCTGTTTAAAAAGAGTAGTAGTGGACTACAGTCCAAGGGGTCACAAGAGTCAGACTCGACTTAGTGACTAAACCCCCAGCAGACCTGAGATACATCCCAATGGACAGGCCCACATCTCCTCGGGAGCCAGCCCTCCCTCCCTGTGCTTTTCCTAAGATAACAAGTTTGACCCACTTGAGGCTGGAGCAAGTGCGTTCTCCCGCAATGCTCCAGACCAGCTCCTGAAGTCTACAGCCTTCGACATGGAGGCCGAGAGTTCTGAGTGACTCTTGCCCCTGGCCTGTCCCTGCACAGAGCAAGCCCTTTCCTCCTACACCCCGAAGCACCAAGGGATCAACTCCAGAAAACATGTCCTGTGTTTTGCAACCTCCTTTCTCTTCCTTTACTTGGCAATTAATCTGAACCCTTCAAACAAACAAAAGATACTACAAAACAGTCTGCTCTACTACCAGTTTCGGCCATTTTTCCCACGTACAAAGAGCCAGTAAATAAAATTACAATCTCCAGCAAGAAAGAACGGCTCGGGCTGGGCTGGTCCAGAGGGAACAGGCAACCAAGGAGGAGGTTTATGAAGAGAGGCTGCATGCGGGGCTGTCTGCCTAGAGGCTGTGCTGGGGGCCCAGGCGTTTCAGGCTGCCAGCAGGCTGGACGGACCCCTGCCAACTTTCCAGAGCCCCGATCAGGGGGCGGCTTTGCGCTGGCATCACCTGGCCCCCACAAACAGGCGTGAATTAGAGTATTAGAGCGCCACGGGGTTTCCCGTTTCCTGTGGTAGCTCCCCTTGCGCACGGGTCACGGAAGTGGCGGCCGCCTCCAGCCTCAGGTCAATCGCCCAGGTATGAACCACAGGCCTCCGCAGAGCTCAGCTTACAAAGCTGCACAGGTTGTGNCTGCTCTGCTCAGCAGTGACAACAGCCACGGATGCCTGGACTTCATGCGGCCAGTGTCACGGTCCTGACTTTGACCGTCACTGTTCAGACGCAAGCACGTGAGCTAAAAGCAAGCCTTAGAGAGTCCCCTTTCAGGTGTTCACATTGCTTTATCTCTTTAACTGGCTTGACAGGTGTCTACTAATGCGCCCTCATTTCTCTTTAAGCCCTGGCATACAAGGTTATTCGCTGAAATATATCTGTTGTCTATGAAACAATAAAATGCTGGGGGAGGGTGTGCAGAATTTAAGGCTTCCCTGGTAGCTCAGCTGGTAAAGAATCCGCCTGCAATGCAGGAGACCCCAACTCGATTTCTGGGTCGGGAAGATCCTCTGGAGAAGGCAATGGCTACCCACTCCAGTATTCTGGCCTGGAGAATTCCATGGACAGAGGAACCTGGCAGGCTACAGTCCATGGGGTCACAAAGAGTCTGCACATTGTAAATTGGGCAGAATTTACAAGTAAGACCACTTTTAAACTGAAATAATTTCACTATAAATTAAATTAGAACCACAATTTTAAAAATCAAAAATACGAAAAAGTCACAGTCAATAGGAGGAGCCTGGACTCCCGTCTTCAGTATATTTTCCATACCTGTACACATTGTACATACAATTCAGTCTCATAACTGTTTTCACTTATTGATATATTACAAACATTTTCCTATGCCCACCATCTCCAAAAATCTTATCAAATTAGAGCAGGATATTTGCTTGTCCAAATTTAGATGTTCTCCATTTGGGGCTGTTATTTAAAATGAACAAACAAATGAAGAGCATTTGGGCCTACAGCATTTCTTTTTTTCCACATTTAGTATCGTTTTCCCAAGCAAAATTCTCCAAAGTATGACTGTTTGAAGTAATTATGCAGCTGCAAACAAAAGTCATGCCTTTATCCTTCAGTCATCCCTTCCCCCAGCCTAGACCTAGAAATTCCTTCCCTCTGCTGAGGCAACACAATTTATATTTCAAAGCTTCCTGCTCTGCAGAAGGGCCCACTTCATCGTATTAGCGAACGTTCCCTGTAGCTAGTTTATCTTTGAATTGTTTTTCAATTAAAAAAAATTTTAACCCAGAAATATCCTTTATCTTAACCACCAAGAAACACAGTTGCTATCATATAATGTTAGGTGCTAGAGAAGACTCTTGAGACACCCTTGGACTGCAAGGAGATCAAACCTGTCAATCCTAAAGGAAATCAACCCTGAATATTCATTGGAAGGACTCATGCTGAAGCTGAAGCTCCAGTACTTTGGCCACCTGATGCGAAGAACTGACTCATTAGAAAAGAGCCTGATGCTGGGAAAGATTGAAGGCAAAAGGAGAAGGAGACAACAGAGGATGAGAGGGTTAAATAGCACCACTGACTCAAGGACGTGAACTTGAGCAAACTCCAGGAGACACTGGAGGACAGCGGAGTCGTGTGTTACAGTCTATGGGATTGCAAAGAGTGGGGCACGACTTAGTGACTGAACAACAAAATGGTAGTTACATTGTCTAGACTTCCCCAGTGGCTCAGTGGCAAAGAATCTGCCTGCAAATGCAGGAGGCACAAGAGATGCCGATTCAATCCCTGAGTCGGGAAGGACCCCTGGAGAAGGAAGTGGCAACCCCCTCCAGTATTCTTGCCTGGGAAATGCCATGGACAGAGGATCCTGGCAGACTACACTCCATAGGGTCACAAAAGAGGTGGACATGATTTAGCAGCTAAACAACAGCAAGATCGATGTCTAACCAAGCAGCATGGTGCAGATTAAGCACAAAGGGTCCACGGAAGGAAAACGACACATACAATTTAAGCTATAATCATACAAACTGCATTTTCAGCTTCTGAATGATTATTTTTATTAGCAGCTCATCTAAGGGTTTTTGTCATGTGGAGTCAGTTTATAAATGTCAGTGGTTTTAAAAACTACCATATGGGCAGTGTTTCAGAAAAAAAGAAAATGTAAATCTTCAAGCAGGATCGTAATGTCCTGTATTTATCTATGTTCTTAATGTACTGAGATGAGCTAAAAGTTTAGTACAGTGAAGCAGAGTGTATGAGGCCCTGGGCTGGGAATCCAAAACAGAGTGACAGGCCAGGGTTACCAAGCCAAGAGAGTGACAGATTAATGTGGAAGTCTCCGTCTCATTTCTGGTGCCAGGCAGAGGTGGGAAAGCAAGAAGTGTGGAGGGCAGTGCTTAACTTGGGGAGGTTTCATTCCCAGAGGCCTCAGAGAATCAAGCCAAACACTAAAAAGCACGCTCATTTCAGGGTAAACACGATTTTCTACATAACTGTGTCTTAACTTTCAGTTGACTAAATGACAGTTATATCTTGTCAACATAACACAACACAGGTGTTACCATCAGTTCTCTTTGGCGAAGGCATTTGGTTTTTGTCTTTTTTTTTTTTAATACTTTGAAGCTAATGCTTATTTCCAGGATTTTTAAAATATTCAATATTGCAAAGCTCGCAGGCCCTAGGCACCATGCCTGCTGTGCCTGGGAGTATAAGCTGACTCAACTCCACGTCACCATGAATGCCAGGGCAGATCAGGAGTGTGATGGGGTCTAAAGGAGCCATGCAGTGTTCCCAGGAACAGGCAGGAAGAGGAGCAGGGGGATGAGCCAGGAGGATCTCAGGAGCAGGCACAGTGCCAAGGCGGGGAGCTGAGACAAGCCTGGGGTGCAGAGGAAAGCAGGTGATGCAGGGGTGGGGGAGCCTCGATGGCCTGGACCACCACTGCTGTCCAGCGACAGCAGCCAGCCAAGGACAGCAGGCCAGAGAAGGGACAGGTGGGTGAAAAGACATGTCTCTAAGATGCAGGAGCAAAGAGCAGGTGGCTCTGAAGCAGGGATGCAAACAGGGCCGGCACCACTGCCAGGAATGAGGGCAGCAGCTTTCAGAGGTCAGCTGGAGCCGGCCACCTGGGTGGGTGGCTGATCAGCTGCAGGCAACACCCTCCCGCATCCCTGGGCAAGATGCGTGGCCCTGGGCCAGGAGCAGGTAGCAGGATTCTCCACGATGGCACGGGTGTGGGAGAGGATTCTCTCAATCAGCCCCCATTGGGCATTCAGGGGTGGGTGCGGCTGGACTGGACCCTGGACAGCGGGCGGCTGGAGCTGAGGTTCAAAGGCCAGCAGTGTGGATGCTGTGAGACACGTGGGACTTGGGAGGGAAAATCAGGAGGGCTCGTGACAATTAACCTGAGGCCAAAGGTCAAAGTCAATGGGCATGAGTTTGAGCAAACTCCGGGAGATAGTGAAGGACAGGGAAGCCTGGTGTGCTGGAGTCCGTGGGGTCACAAAGAGTAGGACACAACCTAGAGACTGGAACCCAAAAAGGTCAGGGTCAAGGCAGATTTCAAGGACTAAGGAGTTTGGTAAAGAAAAATGTTAAGTTCCTCTAAGGCATGCCCCTCATTTTACACATTAGACATAAAAGTCCACAGACTCTTGCATCTGTGTGGGGACTGAATGGAGCCAGCAGAACGGCTGAACTGAGTAACACAGGCTGCTGAGAAGAGGATGGGCCCCACTGGGCAGGAATGTCAAGCATCTGGGACTAAACTCAAGAGAGAACAGTCCCAGTGGCAATGAACTCTGCACAAGTCAGGCCTGGACCCACTCCTGGCTGGCCCACCAGGGCTGGCCACAGGGTCTGTGAACCACGAAAGAAAAGCACCTCCCCAAGTCCCTTCTTCAGATCGTCAGTCTAGGAAACTTAAAGAGAGCCGCTTCTGTAATTTTAAATGTCCTAGTGAAGTGAAGTGAAGTGAAGTCTCTCAGTCGTGTCCGACTCTTTGCGACCCTGTGGACTGTAGCCCACCAGGCTCCTCTGTCCATGGGATTCTCCAGGCAAGAATACTGGAGTGGGTTGTCATTTCCTTCTCCAGGGGATCTTCCCAATCCAGGGATCGAACCCGGGTCTCCCACATTGCAGGCAGACGCTTTAACCTCTGAGCCACATTAAAAAAAAAAAAAGGAAAAGGAAGTGAAGGAAATTCATTTTAGTAATGTATTTAACTCAATGTAGCCAAACTAAAATCATTTCAACGTGTCATCAACTTCAATGTTATTAATGAGATACCCTGCATTCTGTTTTTCACACTAGATTTTAGAAACCAGACACTCTCCACACTCGGGGCACAGTTCACATGGGACTGGCTACAGTGCAAGGGCTCAACAGCCCTGTCCTCTGCCCACTCTCCCCTCTACCCAGCCCCTCTTTGGTTTGCTCCTACTGCATCAGCAAGAGAGCCTGCCCCGCCATGGAGAAGTCTTATCTGCAAGGCCCCTGGACACAGTCCAAGGCCTCCCACCAGCACTCTGCAGTGGGCAAGGTCCTTCTGGAAAAAGTCTGGGCCAGCTGCACGTGGCTGGAGAGGGGAAGAAAACAAGGTCACCAGCAAAGAAGCATGGCTGCAGGCCCAAGGAAAGGAATCCTAGGAGCGATTAAAGTATTAACAGATAAGACCGTTCCCAGCCACTCTGCTGAAGGAAGGACACATTCATTTCAGGACAAACACTCCCGCTTGCACATTCCATAGCACAGGACCCAGCAAAGGAAGGAGGCTGGATAAACATTTATTGAGCATATTAAAAAGCATGCCCCTTAAGCTGGAGTTATTTCACAGAGAGGAGAAATGGAGAGTGAGTTTTGTCGCTGGATGAAAACTCCTAGCTGTCCCAACTGGTTGCTTTCACTAGAGTGAAACTGACATTTCTATGGTGCAGTCACTAAGTCGTGCCCCGCTCTTTGCGACCCCATGGACTGCAGCACTCCAGGCTTCCCTGTCCTTCACCATCTCCTGGAGTTTGTTCAAATTCATGTCCACTGAGTCAGAGATGCCATCCAACCATCTCATCTTTTGTCACCCTCTTCTCCTCCTGCCCTCAATCCTTCCCAGCATCAGGGTCTTTTCCAATGAGTTGGCTCTTAGCATCAAGTGGCCAAAGTATAGGAGCTTCAGCTTTAGCATCAGTCCTTCCAGTGAATATTCAGGACTGATTTCCTTTAGGATGGACTGGTTGAATCCCCTTGCTATTCCTCTCCAACACCACAGTTCAAAAGCATCAATTCTTTAGCACTAGGCCATCTTTATGGTCCAACTCTCACATCTGTACATGACTACTAGAAAAACCACAGCTTTGACTATATGGACCTTTGTCGGTAAAGTGATGTCTCTGCTTTTTAATACACTGTCTAGGTTTCTCATAGCTTTTTTCTTCCAAGGAGCAAGCATATTCTAATTTCATGGCTGCAGTCTCTGTCCACAGTGATTTTGGAGCCCAAGAAGATAAAAATCTGTCACTGTTTCCGCCTTTCCCCCATCTATTTGCCATGAAGTGATGGAACGAGATACCATGACCTTAGTTTTTTGAATTGTTTAAAAGCAGCCTTTTCACTCTCCTCTTTTACTCTCATCAAGAAACTCTTTAGTTCCTCTTCACTTTCTGCCATAGGAGTAGTATCATCTGCCTATCTGAGGTTGTTGATATTTCTTCTAGCAATCTTAATCCCAGCCTGTGAGGTCATCCAGCCTGTTATTTCACATGACGTAGTCTACATATAAGTTACTGAAATTTACAAAACTCCAAAAGTGTAAGAGATTAATACCTGTCTTGCTGATCACTGATCTTGTTTGTCAACTTAAGTATTAGTTGCTCAGTCATGTCTGACTCTTTGGGACACCACGGACTCTATCCCACCAGACTCCTCTGTTCATGGGATTCTCCATGCAAGAATACTGCCATTTAAGAAGCCATTCCTTTCTCCAAGGGATCTTCCCAACCCAGGGATCAAACCTGGATCTCCTATATTATAGGCAGATTCTTTATCATTTGAGCCACCAGGGAAGTTCTCACAACCTAAGAGTTGAGAGTCATGTTTTATTCAGTGTGAATTATTAGGACTTTAAGCCAGAGAGACAGCATCTCAAGTGACCCTGAAAGAACCACTCTAAGAAGGCAAGGGGAGGAGCCAGGTTACACAGAAATTTTGCAACAAAGGGCAGGTAGTCCAAACATCAAACGATTATTGTTCATTAAAGAAAACCACACATCCCAAGTTAAGGGTTTTAGTGTTTTTCTAATGCGGGACACACAGGTTCAATCCCTGGTTTGGGAAGATGCCCTGAAGGAAGAAATGGCAACCCACTCCAGTATTCTTACCTGAGAAATCCCATAGACAGAGATGCCTGGTAGCCTACAGTTCACAGGGTCGAAAATAGTCAGACATGACTGAACACGCACAAGGGCACTGGTGCACATCTGGGAAGATGCAAGAGTCTGGGCTCACCACAATCATTCCTTTCATGTGCATCTCAGCTACTGGGGCCAGTATCCTGTGTTTTCACATCCTGGTTCCCCTGGGGAGCTCCCTATGTTGAGTGGCTGCGGTCTGATGGCTGTTAGATTGCACGTATTCTTCTCCTCCCTGAGTACCCTTAGAGCTCACCAGCTCACACTGGAGGGCTGCAATCGCTGATGACTGTGGCATCCTTGTTTACTGATAAGGCAAGAAATATTCCATTTCTCCCGTTCTAGAAAAGCCTCATCAGCCCCCTACCTGCCCTCTCCCCATGCCCTCACCTTCAGTCTACTCCTTAATCTGCCTTTGAACCCCCAGGACCAAAAAGGTTTTGCCAAATGAATGAATGAAATGAACACAAAGAATGAATGGATGGATGAGACTGTTTCTGGACCTGAATGTCTCTGAAGGGAACAGATGCCTACTAAGTTCACCAAACATTCACTGAGCACCCGCTGTGTAGCAGGCACCACGTGCCAGGAGATAGAGGGAATCAGAAATGAACAGGACAGCGCCACGCTTTTCTGGCCTTCAGTTCAGTTCAATTCAGTCGCTTAGTCATGTCCGACTCTTTGCGACCCCATGGGCTGCAGCACGCCAGGATTCCCTGCCCATCACCAACTTTTCGGAACTTGCTTAAATTCATGGCCATGGAGTCAGTGATGCCATCTGGCCCTCACCNTTTCAACGTGTCATCAACTTCAATGTTATTAATGAGATACCCTGCATTCTGTTTTTCACACTAGATTTTAGAAACCAGACACTCTCCACACTCGGGGCACAGTTCACATGGGACTGGCTACAGTGCAAGGGCTCAACAGCCCTGTCCTCGGCCCACTCTCCCCTCTACCCAGCCCCTCTTTGGTTTGCTCCTACTGCATCAGCAAGAGAGCCTGCCCCGCCATGGAGAAGTCTTATCTGCAAGGCCCCTGGACACAGTCCAAGGCCTCCCACCAGCACTCTGCAGTGGGCAAGGTCCTTCTGGAAAAAGTCTGGGCCAGCTGCACGTGGCTGGAGAGGGGAAGAAAACAAGGTCACCAGCAAAGAAGCATGGCTGCAGGCCCAAGGAAAGGAATCCTAGGAGCGATTAAAGTATTAACAGATAAGACCGTTCCCAGCCACTCTGCTGAAGGAAGGACACATTCATTTCAGGACAAACACTCCCGCTTGCACATTCCATAGCACAGGACCCAGCAAAGGAAGGAGGCTGGATAAACATTTATTGAGCATATTAAAAAGCATGCCCCTTAAGCTGGAGTTATTTCACAGAGAGGAGAAATGGAGAGTGAGTTTTGTCGCTGGATGAAAACTCCTAGCTGTCCCAACTGGTTGCTTTCACTAGAGTGAAACTGACATTTCTATGGTGCAGTCACTAAGTCGTGCCCCGCTCTTTGCGACCCCATGGACTGCAGCACTCCAGGCTTCCCTGTCCTTCACCATCTCCTGGAGTTTGTTCAAATTCATGTCCACTGAGTCAGAGATGCCATCCAACCATCTCATCTTTTGTCACCCTCTTCTCCTCCTGCCCTCAATCCTTCCCAGCATCAGGGTCTTTTCCAATGAGTTGGCTCTTAGCATCAAGTGGCCAAAGTATAGGAGCTTCAGCTTTAGCATCAGTCCTTCCAGTGAATATTCAGGACTGATTTCCTTTAGGATGGACTGGTTGAATCCCCTTGCTATTCCTCTCCAACACCACAGTTCAAAAGCATCAATTCTTTAGCACTAGGCCATCTTTATGGTCCAACTCTCACATCTGTACATGACTACTAGAAAAACCACAGCTTTGACTATATGGACCTTTGTCGGTAAAGTGATGTCTCTGCTTTTTAATACACTGTCTAGGTTTCTCATAGCTTTTTTCTTCCAAGGAGCAAGCATATTCTAATTTCATGGCTGCAGTCTCTGTCCACAGTGATTTTGGAACCCAAGAAGATAAAAATCTGTCACTGTTTCCGCCTTTCCCCCATCTATTTGCCATGAAGTGATGGAACGAGATACCATGACCTTAGTTTTTTGAATTGTTTAAAAGCAGCCTTTTCACTCTCCTCTTTTACTCTCATCAAGAAACTCTTTAGTTCCTCTTCACTTTCTGCCATAGGAGTAGTATCATCTGCCTATCTGAGGTTGTTGATATTTCTTCTAGCAATCTTAATCCCAGCCTGTGAGGTCATCCAGCCTGTTATTTCACATGACGTAGTCTACATATAAGTTACTGAAATTTACAAAACTCCAAAAGTGTAAGAGATTAATACCTGTCTTGCTGATCACTGATCTTGTTTGTCAACTTAAGTATTAGTTGCTCAGTCATGTCTGACTCTTTGGGACACCACGGACTCTATCCCACCAGACTCCTCTGTTCATGGGATTCTCCATGCAAGAATACTGCCATTTAAGAAGCCATTCCTTTCTCCAAGGGATCTTCCCAACCCAGGGATCAAACCTGGATCTCCTATATTATAGGCAGATTCTTTATCATTTGAGCCACCAGGGAAGTTCTCACAACCTAAGAGTTGAGAGTCATGTTTTATTCAGTGTGAATTATTAGGACTTTAAGCCAGAGAGACAGCATCTCAAGTGACCCTGAAAGAACCACTCTAAGAAGGCAAGGGGAGGAGCCAGGTTACACAGAAATTTTGCAACAAAGGGCAGGTAGTCCAAACATCAAACGATTATTGTTCATTAAAGAAAACCACACATCCCAAGTTAAGGGTTTTAGTGTTTTTCTAATGCGGGACACACAGGTTCAATCCCTGGTTTGGGAAGATGCCCTGAAGGAAGAAATGGCAACCCACTCCAGTATTCTTACCTGAGAAATCCCATAGACAGAGATGCCTGGTAGCCTACAGTTCACAGGGTCGAAAATAGTCAGACACGACTGAACACGCACAAGGGCACTGGTGCACATCTGGCAAGATGCAAGAGTCTGGGCTCACCACAATCATTCCTTTCATTTGCATCTCAGCTACTGGGGCCAGTATCCTGTGTTTTCACATCCTGGTTCCCCTGGGGAGCTCCCTATGTTGAGTGGCTGCGGTCTGATGGCTGTTAGATTGCACGTATTCTTCTCCTCCCTGAGTACCCTTAGAGCTCACCAGCTCACACTGGAGGGCTGCAATCGCTGATGACTGTGGCATCCTTGTTTACTGATAAGGCAAGAAATATTCCATTTCTCCCGTTCTAGAAAAGCCTCATCAGCCCCCTACCTGCCCTCTCCCCATGCCCTCACCTTCAGTCTACTCCTTAATCTGCCTTTGAACTCCCAGGACCAAAAAGGTTTTGCCAAATGAATGAATGAAATGAACACAAAGAATGAATGGATGGATGAGACTGTTTCTGGACCTGAATGTCTCTGAAGGGAACAGATGCCTACTAAGTTCACCAAACATTCACTGAGCACCCGCTGTGTAGCAGGCACCACGTGCCAGGAGATAGAGGGAATCAGAAATGAACAGGACAGCGCCACGCTTTTCTGGCCTTCAGTTCAGTTCAATTCAGTCGCTTAGTCATGTCCGACTCTTTGCGACCCCATGGGCTGCAGCACGCCAGGATTCCCTGCCCATCACCAACTTTTCGGAACTTGCTTAAATTCATGGCCATGGAGTCAGTGATGCCATCTGGCCCTCACCACACCCAAAACCACAAATACCCACAGAGGTTTGGGTGTGCTGGCACCACACTGGAGAGACACCAAGAATATTTAAGCCCCATGCCCCATAGGTTGGATGTCACCCCGTTTTAATTCCTGCCTTTTAAAGAAGATCAGGTAAGAGCAGCAAAGACGACTATTAGATGGCAGTCCAGCCACGCAACATGCCAGTAGCTCGGTCCTGTCCTGTCCCACCTGCCCGAGACCACCCTCCCTGCTCCTGCGACCTCTAGCTTCCTCGGCTACTCTCACTCCCACCAGGAGCCACCTAGCCCAAAGCAATGAGACAGGAACAGAGGCAGCCACACGCTTTCAGAAAAGGTGGCTTCCATGATTAAAACACAGACACATGGATCCGACACCAACTGCCCCTCTCCAGCGACCTGAACATGGATGAGTATAGCCTGGGTGGCTATCTGACACCAGGGCCTGACACAGAATGGGCCTGCCTCAAGAAGACCCTAGTCCTCGGGGCAGCTGACACAAGACCAGCAAATGGCCCCTTCTGGGTCTTGTCACCAAACACAGGGAGCATCCTGTTTCTGGCCGAACACACAGTAACTTACAAGGACATGCACACATGTACTCTGTGGTACTGGGAGATGCGTGCTATGGGCTGAACCGTCTCTCCAAAATACACGCTGAACTCTGAGGCCCTGGCATCCGGGAACATGACCCTACCTGGGTCTCAGAAAATGATCACCAGTGGGGGGTCTCACCCCCAACATGACTGGTGATGAAACACTTTTGCCTATCTTAGTCCATCCAGACTTCCTTAACAAAAAATCCCACAGATGGAGCGGCTTGTAAACACAGACACCCATCTCTCACAGATGAGGAGCCTGGGCATCCAAGATCAAGGTGCCAGTGGATTCAATGTCTGGTGACCGCCGCTTTCCAGCCCAAGACAGTTGTTCTGTTGTCATGTCCTCCCACAGAGAAGGGGCTAGAGAGCTCCCTGGGGTCTATTTTATAAGGCCGCTAACTCTGTGACTACTGGAAAACCCACAGCTTTGACTATACCCACCCTTGTCAGCAAAGCGATGTCTCTGCTTTTCAATAAGCTGTCTAGGTTGGTCATAGCTTTCCTTCCAAGGAGCATGATTTTGGACACAAAGGAAATAAAATCTCTCACTGCTTCCTGCTTCCCGTGTTCTCCCTTCTATTTACTACGAAGTGATGGGTGCTAATAAGTTCCAGTCCTGTGCCATCTGATAGGAAGAGCCGACCCACTCAAAAAGATTCTGATGCTGGGAAAGATTGAGGGCAGAAGGACAATGGGGTAGCAGAGGATGAGATGGTTAAACAGCATCACCAACTCAATGGACATGAGTTTGAGCAAACTCCAGGAGACAGTGGAGGGCAGAGGAGCCTGGCGTGCTGCAGTCAGACTTTGCGACTGAACAACAACCCTATTCATCAAGTCCCCGCCCTCATCACCTCCCAAAGTCTCCACCTCCTAGCAACATCCCTCTGGGGATTACGTTTCAACACACGAATTTGGGGGCACACAAACCCTGGGTCTATAGCATCACTCCCTGCATGGGGACAAGAGACAAGTTAGGAAGGAAGCAGTGAGTGAGACTAAGATGTCAGAGGGAANTCTAGGTTGGTCAGAGCTTTCCTTCCAAGGAGCATGATTTTGGACACAAAGGAAATAAAATCTCTCACTGCTTCCTGCTTCCCGTGTTCTCCCTTCTATTTACTACGAAGTGATGGGTGCTAATAAGTTCCAGTCCTGTGCCATCTGATAGGAAGAGCCGACCCACTCAAAAAGATTCTGATGCTGGGAAAGATTGAGGGCAGAAGGACAATGGGGTAGCAGAGGATGAGATGGTTAAACAGCATCACCAACTCAATGGACATGAGTTTGAGCAAACTCCAGGAGACAGTGGAGGGCAGAGGAGCCTGGCGTGCTGCAGTCAGACTTTGCGACTGAACAACAACCCTATTCATCAAGTCCCCGCCCTCATCACCTCCCAAAGTCTCCACCTCCTAGCAACATCCCTCTGGGGATTACGTTTCAACACACGAATTTGGGGGCACACAAACCCTGGGTCTATAGCATCACTCCCTGCATGGGGACAAGAGACAAGTTAGGAAGGAAGCAGTGAGTGAGACTAAGATGTCAGAGGGAAAATAAACTTGGAAACAGAGGTAATTTCTTAGGGTCCCAGGAGCTGATGGAATAAAGATCCTATTTTTCTTCCTTCTAATACATCTGGCCCACCCAATACTCCGCCTCCCACAACCAGCCCATCTCAGTTCTCAAGGCCCCCAGCTAAGGCTCCGTGGCGACATAAAGAAGAAAGAAGAGCCTGAGCTCCCAGCAGGGACAGCCAGCTCTGTCTGGTCCGCAGCAGCCCTGGGACCGCCTCACCCTGCCAAGCGATTAGGAAGAAATACACAGTTCCCGCCAACAAATTTAAATTATCCCAAGGCGCCCAGCTCTGAAAGTCTGCAGGGAGCTCTTTTGTTCCATTCCCTAGGACTCGTTCTGAGCAGTGCACATGCTACCAAGAAGTGCTGTGTGGCAATCAGGGTGTCAGGAAAAATTAATTTATGGGACTATTTGTTTCTTTATGTTCTCAATGGCATAACAAACAGCCACCCCCTCCTGCCCAGGGTCTCTGCAGACCTTCAAAACTTGCCAGAGCAAAGCTGCTCCTGAACACACAGCCTACCACCAGCTTCTGGATGCAAACTGGCCCCGTGCACAGAAGGAGAGGGGAAGACATCCAAGAAACAGACTCCCTGGGGACAGAGAACAGGATCACTGCCGTGGGTCATCTCATACACCCTGGATGCACCAACCCTCTGACTGCTCCGCACATCCACATGAAGCGAGGGTCCCCAGCATGTTCACCTGAAAAACACACTTTCCAGAAAATCTAACCACCTCTTTACCTAGAGCACCTCTCCCTCCCATCTCCCATTAGAAAGATCCAGACTCATGAGGCCGATGGAAAAACCCCCAGCCTGGGCTCCCCGACATCCTCAAGAACACATCCTCTTTGTCCCCTCCCACACCAGCACAGGGTGCCCCCTTCTCCAGTGACCCCTCTTCAAGGTCTACCCACCTTCACCCCACTTCCCAGCAGTTATTTCCTCACTGGAGTTCCCGTAACACCCACCTGGGTGGGCCCTGGCGGAGGGTCACCGTCCCCCCATCAAGTCTCCCTGGCTGGGCCCTGCACAGCCCCTTCCCCATCTCAACCTCCCTGCGCCACGGAGCTCAGGCCACCTGGCCCCCTCCAACCGGTCCATGCAAGGCTTGCCACCTAGCTCTGGAACTGGGGTGCCTGCTGCCCTCATGTCCAGGCGACCCCGGACTGTCCAGCCCGCCCCCCGACATCCCAGAAGGCCCACCCGCGGGCTGGGTCTTGTGGTGCACCCCCGCACCACAAGCCAACATCCCACCCACCTCGGCCCCACACAGTCCTGTGGTGTCCTTCTCTGTGGCTGGACCTCCCCAAAGACAGAGCACGTCTCTATTTGTTCAGATCTTGCTGGAGAACAGAACACGAGCCCGGATCCCATCTCCTCGTCGATAACCTACCCCATGTTCCCTTCTGGACCAGGTTTCTTTCCCTTGGATTCAATCACGGAGCAAAAATGCATTTAGAGACACCATGACAGGCACTGAGGGAATGTTAAAATGAATAGGTCCCTACATTTGTAGGGCTTGCAATTTAGTAAAGGAAGGATAAAGTTACAGAAAAATTAGATTAGAGAGCTTAAGTGCAATTCGCCGTAGAAACACCTGGTAGAGAAGAGGCTCCCAGCTCACAGCAGGAGGAAGATAGATGCTCCGGCTGGAAAGGGAAGGGGCCTGACGGGGCTCCCGAGCCTGCATTTCCTCCACTGTGAGATGCCACTGCTGGAGGAGTTGGNCCCTCTGACTGCTCCGCACATCCACATGAAGCGAGGGTCCCCAGCACGTTCGCCTGAAAAACACACTTTCCAGAAAATCTAACCACCTCTTTACCTAGAGCACCTCTCCCTCCCATCTCCCATTAGAAAGATCCAGACTCATGAGGCCGATGGAAAAACCCCCAGCCTGGGCTCCCCGACATCCTCAAGAACACATCCTCTTTGTCCCCTCCCACACCAGCACAGGGTGCCCCCTTCTCCAGTGACCCCTCTTCAAGGTCTACCCACCTTCACCCCACTTCCCAGCAGTTATTTCCTCACTGGAGTTCCCGTAACACCCACCTGGGTGGGCCCTGGCGGAGGGTCACCGTCCCCCCATCAAGTCTCCCTGGCTGGGCCCTGCACAGCCCCTTCCCCATCTCAACCTCCCTGCGCCACGGAGCTCAGGCCACCTGGCCCCCTCCAACCAGTCCATGCAAGGCTTGCCACCTAGCTCTGGAACTGGGGTGCCTGCTGCCCTCATGTCCAGGCGACCCCGGACTGTCCAGCCCGCCCCCCGACATCCCAGAAGGCCCACCCGTGGGCTGGGTCTTGTGGTGCACCCCCGCACCACAAGCCAACATCCCACCCACCTCGGCCCCACACAGTCCTGTGGTGTCCTTCTCTGTGGCTGGACCTCCCCAAAGACAGAGCACGTCTCTATTTGTTCAGATCTTGCTGGAGAACAGAACACGAGCCCGGATCCCATCTCCTCGTCGATAACCTACCCCATGTTCCCTTCTGGACCAGGTTTCTTTCCCTTGGATTCAATCACGGAGCAAAAATGCATTTAGAGACACCATGACAGGCACTGAGGGAATGTTAAAATGAATAGGTCCCTACATTTGTAGGGCTTGCAATTTAGTAAAGGAAGGATAAAGTTACAGAAAAATTAGATTAGAGAGCTTAAGTGCAATTCGCCGTAGAAACACCTGGTAGAGAAGAGGCTCCCAGCTCACAGCAGGAGGAAGATAGATGCTCCGGCTGGAAAGGGAAGGGGCCTGACGGGGCTCCCGAGCCTGCATTTCCTCCACTGTGAGATGCCACTGCTGGAGGAGTTGGCCTCCACGACCCCCACATCATTGATTCCACAGCTTTAAAAAAAAGGCAACATGCCTGCGGAGCCTGGAAGGATCATTAGGAATTTGACACCTGGAGGCAGAGGGAGAATGTTTCAGGGTCTAAGTGTGGAGGCTGCGAAGAGCTCAGAGTGGAAAGACGGGCTGGAACCCAGGAGAAACTTACAGAGCCTCGATCCAGAGGCATAGCTGTGACTTCATGAGAAGTGGTGTCTCAGCCAGAAAGTTGTCAACTTTCTGGGTCAGGGGTGAGCCTGAAGGTGGGTGGGGAGTGGGGGAGAGACACCACAGAGAAGGAATAAAGATTGTCCTGGGATGTGACACATGCATGAATAATTCTGGCTTCAGGACACCCACTGAAGAGATGATTTACCTTCAGGTGAAAGAGGCCCCTAACACAGAGGTCTGCACACTTTCCACCCACGAGCTGGGGAAGCAAAGAGCCTCTCTGTCCTGCAGGCTACCCCTCCTGCAGGCAGTGTGGACAAGCCTCACCAGGGAGGGGGGCCGCAGGGGCTGGCTGGCAGGGCTACTNACACAGAGGTCTGCACACTTTCCACCCACGAGCTGGGGAAGCAAAGAGCCTCTCTGTCCTGCAGGCTACCCCTCCTGCAGGCAGTGTGGACAAGCCTCACCAGGGAGGGGGGCCGCAGGGGCTGGCTGGCAGGGCTACTCTGGAATGACGGAGCAACTGCAGAGAGGCCAACCATGGAGGGTGGGGAGCAGGACACACATCACCTGCCACTGTCCAGGAACCACTTCCCAGACACAGAGACAGAGCATCAGGGAAAGGCTCCCTGCCTGCCTGTGAGGCTAGCAGGTCAGCAGGAATCCAAGAGGCAGTCTCTGCTGCTCCTTGGGTGCGGCGGGCACAGTCCCACCTCCCTCCAGATCACCTTTAGACGCTGGCACCCCAACATCAAACATGCCCCGTTTCAAAGGACTGCTTGAATACTGACCCTCTGGAAAATAAAGTATGTGCCAGGTCAACCGCTGTGCGGGAGGCGTTCCAAGGACATACGTGAAGCCCTGTTTAACCAATAACCTAGCCTGAGGGACAGAGTCAGTATTTTGGTTTGGAATCCTCTGCCCCAGCAGCTCTGCCATGTCCTGGCCTGCAGGGCAGAGCTGGCAGGAATAGGGGTGACCCCAGCTGCACTGGCATCCTTCAAAGGCCTCACTTTCAGCTTGGTGCTCGCCCACCAGGTCGGGCTGCCACTCCCTGGGGAATCACGGCAGCCTTGCTCAGGTGACCCTGCAGACGACAGAGCGAGCAGACCCTTGGCTGCGGCTGGGCTTCCTCTTATCTTCCCGGGACACCCTCTCCTCTACAAGCAAACTGGCGGGATGGGGGTGGGGGCGGGAGAAAGAGAAAAGAAACCAAAGAACTCGTGCTGGTGGCAGCTGGGGGTCTTGCTTTGAACAGGATTCAGAGACAGGGTCACCCCCCAGGACAAATCCAGCACAGCCCCACTACATCAGCCGGAAGCTCCCTGCACCCCCAGGCAGCTTCTTGCTGCTCTCGGGCCCAGCCTGTGACCCTGACCTTCTCATCTGCCTGCCAAGAGGGACCTGTCCTCAAGACCCAGCCTGCCTCACCAGCTCCAGAGGGCAAACTCCTCACCATGCCCCCTGCACTGTGCCTACCGACCCCAGCGCTAGAACAATCTGTGACTGGCTGCTTCCCAACCCCTAGACCGTAGCCTCCTCAAGGACAGGGAATATACATTTTTTCCAAGGGTCTCTGAGTTCCACGCCTGCTTTAGAATGTACCAAGTGCCTGGTATTGGACTCCATAAGGGCTCCTTAAGCCGCTCCCCTCCCCTGTAGGTCGGGGAAGGTAGTGATGCCTGTCCTTCCTACGGGCCACCTGAGAATTGGGTCCACAGCACTCAGAGCACTTCCCATCGGCACCTGGTGATGGAAAGGCTAAATGAACATCCACTGCTTCCTGGTTTTCCAAAGTCTGACCCCAAGAGACTGCATATCACCTAATTGGCACGGTTCATCACGCCATCCAGGAACTTACTTTTCTCCTAACCCTGCATCCAGCGCATCAGTTTGCTCCTTAGAGAAAGCCCTGCTCTTTCTGCACCTGCAGGCTAATCAGGAAACACCATCAGATCCAGGCTTTAGACTCCAGGAAAGAAAGAAGATACAGACTCTCATCATCAAGGAATGATGCTCTTCAAAACCCCATCTCTCAACTTATCATCTCTGAGGAAAGCCATTGTTCTGAAACTGATACATAAATATTTATATATATATAATTTTTTATCTTGCAAAATTTCTTAAAAATGGTTGCATTGTAAAGACTGATGCTCCTGGAAGAGACCTTTGAAGCAGCACATTCTTATATCCGGATCTTGATGATCATTTAGACCAATATCTTAATTTCACAGTGGGGGGAAACTGGGGCCACACAAGGTACTTAAGACGCTTCCTCAAGGTCACAGAGCTGGGTTAGAAAGTTGTACAAGCTCTGTCCTTCAGCCGAACTCCCCAGCAGGTATATGAACAGTTGCTTCCATTTAATTTCTTCATCTAATTAAGAAAAGGTATCCATGTGTGTCAGTGATGCAGAAATAAAGGAGAGAGGAGACTGCTTCCAGAAATGATGACCTCGGATGACTTTTTCATCTCAAAGGAAAGAACCTTCAACTCAGTCCTTGAACCTTGAAGGTAGGAAACTCCCCCAAGTGAGTGTGGACAGGGTCCATCTTCCGTCGAAGCATCCCATTCTTCTCACAGCCTCCTGGCTGCCCCTGATGGTCCACACCCGAGGGACCCAGGGCAGGTCCTCACTTGGCCAGATACCCTGGAAAAGTCTCTGGAGTGGGTCCAGACCGGCGGACCCCAAGGGCAGCGGACACGTCTCCATCCTTCCAGTTTAAGGATGGAGCCAGAGAAAGAACNAAGGAGCACACGGGCTGCAGGTCCGAGGAAAAGGTCAAGGCACACACCTGTGTCCCTTCTCCCTTCCTCTGCTGGCCAGTTCCCTCTGGCCACACAGAACCTGTCCGCCCTCGAAACTCTGACTCAATTCTGTCCTCACCAGCAGTCCAGACCCTCCCTCCCCGGCCTCCCCCTCTTCTCCCTCCTCAGAAGTCCCAGAGTTCTCAGGCAGGAGGTCCTCACCTTGCTCTCTGGGTCTCACACTTTCTTTATCCACAGGGCTAATCCGCCCTGCCCCTGGCCAGATTGCCTGGAATGCGTCCTTATCAGATCCCTAGGCCCCACTCCTGGGAAAGGGCTTCCTTCCCACCATCAAAGCAAGAAGTGAGTCTGTTTAAGACCAGATCCCCCTCATCCCACGGAGGGCAGGACCCCCTGGGGATAGCCCCCTGGGTTCCCTCACCCAGCCTTAAGGCCTGGCAGGAGGCCAGCACAGGCTATTTGTTGACTGGGCTTTTTATGATGATTGTGCCTGTTCGCTGGGAAGAGGGCAGGGAGAGAGAACTTTTGGAGCTGGACATGTAGGAGATCATGAGGGCGCAGTGAGTAACCCCTTCCTCCTCGGGACCTGATCGTCCAGATTCGCAGGAGGCCCAGAGCTGGGTGCCCAGGACAGTGCAGGGGAGCTGGGGAGCCTGCCAGAGGGTAGGATGGGGGCTGGGGGGTGGCGGAGAACTTTCTGCGCGCCCCTGGGGAGGGGAAGGTTTGGAGGGACCCGGGCGGCCGCGGTCCTGGGAGCCGGGATGTGCACAGGGGAGGACGCGGCGCTGGCCCACCGCAGCCGGGCTGACCTGCCCGCCGCCTGCCCGCGCCCCGCCGGATCGTCCCGGCCAGACCCCATCGGCCGCCCCCGCCGACCCCGGGACCCGCCGGAGCGCCGGGACGCGGCGGCACACGGCGGCACACGGGCCACCCAAGGGCAGGGCCGGGGAGGCGCCCCTGCGGGGATGGATTGGCTGTCGCCGCCGCCGGATCCACTCGNCCGGGACCCGCCGGAGCGCCGGGACGCGGCGGCACACGGCGGCACACGGGCCACCCAAGGGCAGGGCCGGGGAGGCGCCCCTGCGGGGATGGATTGGCTGTCGCCGCCGCCGGATCCACTCGGCACGGCCACCTCCCGCGGGGCCCTGGGCCGCGCCCGCTCCGGCGAGGCCGACACAAAGGGGCCGCGCGTCACCCACCTGATCCCGCGCGTCCGGGGCCCCGGGGGTGGGGGCCGCCTCTCCTGCTCGGCCGCGGGCGGGGCTCTGAGCGCCGAGGTCCGAGGTCCGAGGCCGGCTGTCCGGCCGCCCCGCGCGGAGCCGCCCTTTATTCCCGCCCGCCCTCCAGCCGGGGCGCGCGGCCCGCGGGGGGAGACTGGGCGGCGGCGCCGCGCGGCACAAAGACGCGGGGCGCACGGGCTCGGCCCCCGCCCCGCCCGGCGCGCAGCGCCCCCTGCCGCCCGCGCGAGGCCCGCGGGGACCCAGGCTCCCCCAGGACCGCCCGGACCCCAGGCTGCCCGGCGGAACGCTGCGGCCTCGGTTAGGTGGCAGCCAGAAGACGGGGGCCCTGAAGCCTACGCTCCGGGGCACAAAGATCCGCAAGGTGGGAGAGGAATGGAGGACCCAAAACACTCTTAGCGCACCGATAGAAAGAGAACCGGGCCGGGCCGCCTCGGACCAGATCCGGGTTCCCGGAACCTGGGATCAGTGCCCTGGCGCTTGGGGACCGTGAGTATAGGCTGAGGCCCTTTCTAAGCTAGCATCTCATCATCGCGCCAAAGGTCTTTGCCTCCCGGTACCTGACCTGCTGGACGGATGGAGCACCGGGCTCGTCCGGTCCTTCAGCTCTGTGGATTCCCGAGTTCTAGTCTGGGCTGTTGACTTCCTCTGTCTTAGGGTTTCAAGGTTGTTAGAGCCAAAGGTATTTGAAGGTAGAATTTTCCTGTAAGATTTCTCCTTGCCATTCCCCCTAGTAACTAGAAGCTACATAGGTATTTAATTCTGTCTCCAGCATGCGTACCTGAACAAAACCTACTGATGTGTATGAAAGAATGCCTCCTTCAATACATAGATTCTTCTCCCGAAGTATGGGAAAACCCACCCTCACCGCTTTCGTCCTTAACACCACACCCTCCAGGGTTGACTCTGCAGTCTAGTACCATCACCTAATGGGCCCAATGACCTTAACTGAGCAAGTTAGTTAACTTTGTGTTTTGATTTTCTTATCTGAAAACTACTTATGGTCATAGAGGTCATAGAGATCTTGGCAGGGATTAAATAAGGAAAATAAGCAAAGAGCAATCTCAACATAACTGGGAAATTGTAAGGATTCCATAATCCTTAGCTGTACTTTGTCTCATTTTCCCCCAAACTACAATATTCTTAGCTATCTTGACACTGCATAATTTATCTTCCTCTCCTACATACACATCTTTAAAAATAATAACAATAATAATAAATCTGTCTCATCTACACTGAGAAGTTATTCTGTTAACTTCTCAAATATGAATCCCTCCCCAAATATGAATGAGAGCTTCTGATGTCTCTGTCAAATTCTTTGCATAAATGTCATCATTCAAGAAATAAGACACAATGGGAAGAATTCTAACAACACTTGGTTACCCCAGCCTCTCACCAGAAGATGAAAATGGTTCTGCATAAAGGCCTGAGCTTCACAGAAAATATATTCGGCCCTTCTGTACAGGGATTGTGGAGCCAGGAAAGCACTGGTGTGATACTGCTTATGAGTGAAGGGATGGATGGATGAATGAGAGCAAGTATCCGGGGAAGTGATAAATGTGTCCACACGGATGCAGATACTTCTGTAGTTACCAGAGGCATGGGAATCAAGCCTGGGGGAGGGGGGAGGAGGTTGACAAGGAGAGGGTTGATGTACAAAACCAACCTCTTATCCAGTTGTGTCATTGAGCCTTTGTGTCTCTTGCAAGTGCTTAAGCAGTGATGTGTATGTGTGTGACTGTGTCTGTGAGGTCATTGCCATGTTTGCTTGTCTTTGTTAACCTGCTTGTTGTTGGGGAGACGGGGAAAGACAGCATCATCATTGATAACACAGTTTGCAGCAGGCCGTGCCCTGAATTTCAAAAGTCTCAAGACTTTTCTCTATGACATCTTCCTAACCCATCACTGCTTTCCCCATCTCCAGATGTTTGGGGTTGTGTAATAGTTCGTCTCCATGGCATCTGTTAGACTTCATGTTTTGGATATTTACTGTCTGATTTTTAGTTCATAAGAGTCTGTAGATGAGAAATGAAGTAAATTTTCTATTGAATTTCCCAGAGGGCCTTGGGCATAGTAAGTGCTCAGTAAATGTAGATGATTCCTCTGCCCTCAGCTGTGTCCTTCCTAGTTCTCTCCAACGAGCTGCCTGTATCTCTCGAGGTCACATCCACCCATCACTGATTGATTTTCAGTCCATTCCTCCCATGGCTTTCAACTGTCTCACCCAGACATTTGTTGTGTCAAGCTCATTTTTAAAAATACCCACTGTTGCTAAGCGCTTGTGCCTGTAGGCAGCATGACTCATGGTTCTGAAGAAGCCCCTTGTTGATTACCTACGAGATTGAGGACGAGATTTTGTGCTAGGTTGTTGCCAGGGCGTCAATGCCCCAGCAAATGATCCAGAGGCTGGAGAAATGGAAGTCCATCAGGAAGTTCCTTCTCTAGCTACAAAACTGAGTGAAGATCAAGATTCATTCGGTGGCTTAAATTTAAACCTTTTCAGGCAGTGGAGTTTGCATAGGTTCATAATCACACATTCTGAAAGTCCAGAACATTCACATTTCTTTAATTTTTAAAATTGCCTTAAATTCAATTCCTTATTTCTGGAGAGTAGCCGGCAATTAAATGTCAGCTGTTGCTCTGATTGTCTCTCCCTGGAGGCCCACAGGTCCCTGGTGGGTTTTATGGTGCTGGGATCCAGGGTGTGATCCTTCATGCTCAGCCCATCTCCCTGCCTATTTCCTAGAAGGCTCCTTCCCTGAGTCCTGGGCCCCTTCCAAGCAGGCTACGCTCAGTTTCTCTACCAGGGGCCCAGCTTCCCAGGTGGGCCAGAAAGCTGCAAGTTTCCTCACCTCCCAGGGCAATACAAAGTCTCTGCTGCTCTCAAGGACTCTTAGGAAAGCTTTTCCTGTCCAACCCTTGCCTCCATTCCCACAAACACCTCCCCTCTTTCTTTCCCAGCCTTGTTGTTGTTCAGTCGCTAAGTCGAGTCTGACTCTTAGGGATTCTATGGACTGCAGTGTGCCAGGTTTCCCTGTCCTTCACTATCTCCCGAAGTCTGCTGTAACATACATCCATTGAGTAGGTGATGCCATCCAACAATCTCATCCTCTACTGCCCCCTCTCCTCCTGCTCTCAGTCTTTCATAGGACTTCCCAGGTGGGCTCAGATGGTAAAGAATCTGCCCACAATTCTTAAGAAAGAAAAATTAAAAATTAAGAAAGATAATACATGGAAAGGGGGAAATTCATCCTTGTAATCACATAGAAAGAGCACTGCTAGGGGTGAATTGGGCTTCCCTCATAGCTCATTCAGTAAAGAATCCACCTGCAATGCAGGAGACCCCAGTTCAATTCCTAGGTTGGGAAGATCTGCTGGAGAAGGGATAGGCTACCCGCTCCAGTATTCTTGGGCTTCCCTGGCGGCTCAGCTGGTAAGAATCTGCCTGCAGTGCAGAAGACCTGGATTCGATCCCTGGGTTGGGAAGATCCCCTGGAGAAGGGAAGGGCTATCCACTCCAGTATTCTGGCCTGGAGAATTCCATGGCCTGTATAGTCCATGAGGTTGCAAAGAGTCAGACACAACTGAGTGACTTTCACTTTCACTTTCAGGGCTGAAATGTAACTCCAGATTCAAAGGTTGAAGTGTTAGCCTACCCCACCTCCTGACATGAACTCGTGTGGAAATAGGGTCATTGCAGATGGAATTAGTTCAGATGAGGACATACTAACTCAGTGAGGACATAGACTCAATGAACATCAGTTTGAGTAACCTCCAGGAGTTGGTGATGAATAGGGATGCCTGGCATGCTGCAGTCCAAAGAGTCAGACACAACTGAGCGACTGAACTGAACTGAACTGAGGACATGCTGGAGAAGAGTCNGCGGCCTCGGTTAGGTGGCAGCCAGAAGACGGGGGCCCTGATGCCTACGCTCCGGGGCACAAAGATCCGCAAGGTGGGAGAGGAATGGAGGACCCAAAACACTCTTAGCGCACCGATAGAAAGAGAACCGGGCCGGGCCGCCTCGGACCAGATCCGGGTTCCCGGAACCTGGGATCAGTGCCCTGGCGCTTGGGGACCGTGAGTATAGGCTGAGGCCCTTTCTAAGCTAGCATCTCATCATCGCGCCAAAGGTCTTTGCCTCCCGGTACCTGACCTGCTGGACGGATGGAGCACCGGGCTCGTCCGGTCCTTCAGCTCTGTGGATTCCCGAGTTCTAGTCTGGGCTGTTGACTTCCTCTGTCTTAGGGTTTCAAGGTTGTTAGAGCCAAAGGTATTTGAAGGTAGAATTTTCCTGTAAGATTTCTCCTTGCCATTCCCCCTAGTAACTAGAAGCTACATAGGTATTTAATTCTGTCTCCAGCATGCGTACCTGAACAAAACCTACTGATGTGTATGAAAGAATGCCTCCTTCAATACATAGATTCTTCTCCCGAAGTATGGGAAAACCCACCCTCACCGCTTTCGTCCTTAACACCACACCCTCCAGGGTTGACTCTGCAGTCTAGTACCATCACCTAATGGGCCCAATGACCTTAACTGAGCAAGTTAGTTAACTTTGTGTTTTGATTTTCTTATCTGAAAACTACTTATGGTCATAGAGGTCATAGAGATCTTGGCAGGGATTAAATAAGGAAAATAAGCAAAGAGCAATCTCAACATAACTGGGAAATTGTAAGGATTCCATAATCCTTAGCTGTACTTTGTCTCATTTTCCCCCAAACTACAATATTCTTAGCTATCTTGACACTGCATAATTTATCTTCCTCTCCTACATACACATCTTTAAAAATAATAACAATAATAATAAATCTGTCTCATCTACACTGAGAAGTTATTCTGTTAACTTCTCAAATATGAATCCCTCCCCAAATATGAATGAGAGCTTCTGATGTCTCTGTCAAATTCTTTGCATAAATGTCATCATTCAAGAAATAAGACACAATGGGAAGAATTCTAACAACACTTGGTTACCCCAGCCTCTCACCAGAAGATGAAAATGGTTCTGCATAAAGGCCTGAGCTTCACAGAAAATATATTCGGCCCTTCTGTACAGGGATTGTGGAGCCAGGAAAGCACTGGTGTGATACTGCTTATGAGTGAAGGGATGGATGGATGAATGAGAGCAAGTATCCGGGGAAGTGATAAATGTGTCCACACGGATGCAGATACTTCTGTAGTTACCAGAGGCATGGGAATCAAGCCTGGGGGAGGGGGGAGGAGGTTGACAAGGAGAGGGTTGATGTACAAAACCAACCTCTTATCCAGTTGTGTCATTGAGCCTTTGTGTCTCTTGCAAGTGCTTAAGCAGTGATGTGTATGTGTGTGACTGTGTCTGTGAGGTCATTGCCATGTTTGCTTGTCTTTGTTAACCTGCTTGTTGTTGGGGAGACGGGGAAAGACAGCATCATCATTGATAACACAGTTTGCAGCAGGCCGTGCCCTGAATTTCAAAAGTCTCAAGACTTTTCTCTATGACATCTTCCTAACCCATCACTGCTTTCCCCATCTCCAGATGTTTGGGGTTGTGTAATAGTTCGTCTCCATGGCATCTGTTAGACTTCATGTTTTGGATATTTACTGTCTGATTTTTAGTTCATAAGAGTCTGTAGATGAGAAATGAAATAAATTTTCTATTGAATTTCCCAGAGGGCCTTGGGCATAGTAAGTGCTCAGTAAATGTAGATGAGTCCTCTGCCCTCAGCTGTGTCCTTCCTAGTTCTCTCCAACGAGCTGCCTGTATCTCTCGAGGTCACATCCACCCATCACTGATTGATTTTCAGTCCATTCCTCCCATGGCTTTCAACTGTCTCACCCAGACATTTGTTGTGTCAAGCTCATTTTTAAAAATACCCACTGTTGCTAAGCGCTTGTGCCTGTAGGCAGCATGACTCATGGTTCTGAAGAAGCCCCTTGTTGATTACCTACGAGATTGAGGACGAGATTTTGTGCTAGGTTGTTGCCAGGGCGTCAATGCCCCAGCAAATGATCCAGAGGCTGGAGAAATGGAAGTCCATCAGGAAGTTCCTTCTCTAGCTACAAAACTGAGTGAAGATCAAGATTCATTCGGTGGCTTAAATTTAAACCTTTTCAGGCAGTGGAGTTTGCATAGGTTCATAATCACACATTCTGAAAGTCCAGAACATTCACATTTCTTTAATTTTTAAAATTGCCTTAAATTCAATTCCTTATTTCTGGAGAGTAGCCGGCAATTAAATGTCAGCTGTTGCTCTGATTGTCTCTCCCTGGAGGCCCACAGGTCCCTGGTGGGTTTTATGGTGCTGGGATCCAGGGTGTGATCCTTCATGCTCAGCCCATCTCCCTGCCTATTTCCTAGAAGGCTCCTTCCCTGAGTCCTGGGCCCCTTCCAAGCAGGCTACGCTCAGTTTCTCTACCAGGGGCCCAGCTTCCCAGGTGGGCCAGAAAGCTGCAAGTTTCCTCACCTCCCAGGGCAATACAAAGTCTCTGCTGCTCTCAAGGACTCTTAGGAAAGCTTTTCCTGTCCAACCCTTGCCTCCATTCCCACAAACACCTCCCCTCTTTCTTTCCCAGCCTTGTTGTTGTTCAGTCGCTAAGTCGAGTCTGACTCTTAGGGATTCTATGGACTGCAGTGTGCCAGGTTTCCCTGTCCTTCACTATCTCCCGAAGTCTGCTGTAACATACATCCATTGAGTAGGTGATGCCATCCAACAATCTCATCCTCTACTGCCCCCTCTCCTCCTGCTCTCAGTCTTTCATAGGACTTCCCAGGTGGGCTCAGATGGTAAAGAATCTGCCCACAATTCTTAAGAAAGAAAAATTAAAAATTAAGAAAGATAATACATGGAAAGGGGGAAATTCATCCTTGTAATCACATAGAAAGAGCACTGCTAGGGGTGAATTGGGCTTCCCTCATAGCTCATTCAGTAAAGAATCCACCTGCAATGCAGGAGACCCCAGTTCAATTCCTAGGTTGGGAAGATCTGCTGGAGAAGGGATAGGCTACCCGCTCCAGTATTCTTGGGCTTCCCTGGCGGCTCAGCTGGTAAGAATCTGCCTGCAGTGCAGAAGACCTGGATTCGATCCCTGGGTTGGGAAGATCCCCTGGAGAAGGGAAGGGCTATCCACTCCAGTATTCTGGCCTGGAGAATTCCATGGCCTGTATAGTCCATGAGGTTGCAAAGAGTCAGACACAACTGAGTGACTTTCACTTTCACTTTCAGGGCTGAAATGTAACTCCAGATTCAAAGGTTGAAGTGTTAGCCTACCCCACCTCCTGACATGAACTCGTGTGGAAATAGGGTCATTGCAGATGGAATTAGTTCAGATGAGGACATACTAACTCAGTGAGGACATAGACTCAATGAACATCAGTTTGAGTAACCTCC
>SJYW01045491.1:738019-749817 GCA_006410735.1 Raphicerus campestris
GCGTCCGGGGCCCCGGGGGTGGGGGCCGCCTCTCCTGCTCGGCCGCGGGCGGGGCTCTGAGCGCCGAGGTCCGAGGTCCGAGGCCGGCTGTCCGGCCGCCCCGCGCGGAGCCGCCCTTTATTCCCGCCCGCCCTCCAGCCGGGGCGCGCGGCCCGCGGGGGGAGACTGGGCGGCGGCGCCGCGCGGCACAAAGACGCGGGGCGCACGGGCTCGGCCCCCGCCCCGCCCGGCGCGCAGCGCCCCCTGCCGCCCGCGCGAGGCCCGCGGGGACCCAGGCTCCCCCAGGACCGCCCGGACCCCAGGCTGCCTGGCGGAACGCCGCGGCCTCGGTTAGGTGGCAGCCAGAAGACGGGGGCCCTGATGCCTACGCTCCGGGGCACAAAGATCCGCAAGGTGGGAGAGGAATGGAGGACCCAAAACACTCTTAGCGCACCGATAGAAAGAGAACCGGGCCGGGCCGCCTCGGACCAGATCCGGGTTCCCGGAACCTGGGATCAGTGCCCTGGCGCTTGGGGACCGTGAGTATAGGCTGAGGCCCTTTCTAAGCTAGCATCTCATCATCGCGCCAAAGGTCTTTGCCTCCCGGTACCTGACCTGCTGGACGGATGGAGCACCGGGCTCGTCCGGTCCTTCAGCTCTGTGGATTCCCGAGTTCTAGTCTGGGCTGTTGACTTCCTCTGTCTTAGGGTTTCAAGGTTGTTAGAGCCAAAGGTATTTGAAGGTAGAATTTTCCTGTAAGATTTCTCCTTGCCATTCCCCCTAGTAACTAGAAGCTACATAGGTATTTAATTCTGTCTCCAGCATGCGTACCTGAACAAAACCTACTGATGTGTATGAAAGAATGCCTCCTTCAATACATAGATTCTTCTCCCGAAGTATGGGAAAACCCACCCTCACCGCTTTCGTCCTTAACACCACACCCTCCAGGGTTGACTCTGCAGTCTAGTACCATCACCTAATGGGCCCAATGACCTTAACTGAGCAAGTTAGTTAACTTTGTGTTTTGATTTTCTTATCTGAAAACTACTTATGGTCATAGAGGTCATAGAGATCTTGGCAGGGATTAAATAAGGAAAATAAGCAAAGAGCAATCTCAACATAACTGGGAAATTGTAAGGATTCCATAATCCTTAGCTGTACTTTGTCTCATTTTCCCCCAAACTACAATATTCTTAGCTATCTTGACACTGCATAATTTATCTTCCTCTCCTACATACACATCTTTAAAAATAATAACAATAATAATAAATCTGTCTCATCTACACTGAGAAGTTATTCTGTTAACTTCTCAAATATGAATCCCTCCCCAAATATGAATGAGAGCTTCTGATGTCTCTGTCAAATTCTTTGCATAAATGTCATCATTCAAGAAATAAGACACAATGGGAAGAATTCTAACAACACTTGGTTACCCCAGCCTCTCACCAGAAGATGAAAATGGTTCTGCATAAAGGCCTGAGCTTCACAGAAAATATATTCGGCCCTTCTGTACAGGGATTGTGGAGCCAGGAAAGCACTGGTGTGATACTGCTTATGAGTGAAGGGATGGATGGATGAATGAGAGCAAGTATCCGGGGAAGTGATAAATGTGTCCACACGGATGCAGATACTTCTGTAGTTACCAGAGGCATGGGAATCAAGCCTGGGGGAGGGGGGAGGAGGTTGACAAGGAGAGGGTTGATGTACAAAACCAACCTCTTATCCAGTTGTGTCATTGAGCCTTTGTGTCTCTTGCAAGTGCTTAAGCAGTGATGTGTATGTGTGTGACTGTGTGTGTGAGGTCATTGCCATGTTTGCTTGTCTTTGTTAACCTGCTTGTTGTTGGGGAGACAGGGAAAGACAGCATCATCATTGATAACACAGTTTGCAGCAGGCCGTGCCCTGAATTTCAAAAGTCTCAAGACTTTTCTCTATGACATCTTCCTAACCCATCACTGCTTTCCCCATCTCCAGATGTTTGGGGTTGTGTAATAGTTCGTCTCCATGGCATCTGTTAGACTTCATGTTTTGGATATTTACTGTCTGATTTTTAGTTCATAAGAGTCTGTAGATGAGAAATGAAGTAAATTTTCTATTGAATTTCCCAGAGGGCCTTGGGCATAGTAAGTGCTCAGTAAATGTAGATGATTCCTCTGCCCTCAGCTGTGTCCTTCCTAGTTCTCTCCAACGAGCTGCCTGTATCTCTCGAGGTCACATCCACCCATCACTGATTGATTTTCAGTCCATTCCTCCCATGGCTTTCAACTGTCTCACCCAGACACTTGTTGTGTCAAGCTCATTTTTAAAAATACCCACTGTTGCTAAGCGCTTGTGCCTGTAGGCAGCATGACTCATGGTTCTGAAGAAGCCCCTTGTTGATTACCTACTGAGGACGAGATTTTGTGCTAGGTTGTTGCCAGGGCGTCAGTGCCCCAGCAAACGATCCAGAGGCTGGAGAAATGGAAGTCCATCAGGAAGTTCCTTCTCTAGCTACAAAACTGAGTGAAGATCAAGATTCATTCGGTGGCTTAAATTTAAACCTTTTCAGGCAGTGGAGTTTGCATAGGTTCATAATCACACATTCTGAAAGTCCAGAACATTCACATTTCTTTAATTTTTAAAATTGCCTTAAATTCAGTTCCTTATTTCTGGAGAGTAGCAGGCAATTAAATGTCAGCTGTTGCTCTGATTGTCTCTCCCTGGAGGCCCACAGGTCCCTGGCGGGTTTTATGGTGTTGGGATCCAGGGTGTAATCCTTCATGCTCAGCCCATCTCCCTGTTTATCTAGAAGGCTCCTTCCCTGAGTCCTGGGTCCCTTCCAAGCAGGCTACGCTCAGTTTCTCTACCAGGGGCCCAGCTTCCCAAGTGGGCCAGAAAGCTGCAAGTTTCCTCACCTCCCAGGGCAATACAAAGTCTCTGCTGCTCTCAAGGACTCTTAGGAAAGCTTTTCCTGTCCAAACCCTGCCTCCATTCCCACAAACACCTCCCCTCTTTCTTTCCCAGCCTTGTTGTTGTTCAGTCGCTAAGTCGAGTCTGACTCTTAGGGATTCTATGGACTGCAGCGTCCCAGGTTTCCCTGTCCTTCACTATCTCCTGAAGTCTGCTGTAACATACATCCATTGAGTAGGTGATGCCATCCAACAATCTCATCCTGTACTGCCCCCTCTCCTCCCGCTGTCAGTCTTTCATAGGACTTCCCAGGTGGGCTCAGATGGTAAAGAATCTGCCCACAATTCTTAAGGAAGAAAAATTAAAAATTAAGAAAGATAATACATGGAAAGGGGGAAATTCATCCTTGTAATCACATAGAAAGAGCACTGCTAGGGGTGAATTGGGCTTCCCTCATAGCTCATTCAGTAAAGAATCCACCTGCAATGCAGGAGACCCCGGTTCAATTCCTAGGTTGGGAAGATCTGCTGGAGAAGGGATAGGCTACCCGCTCCAGTATTCTTGGGCTTCCCTGGTGGCTCAGCNGATCCAGAGGCTGGAGAAATGGAAGTCCATCAGGAAGTTCCTTCTCTAGCTACAAAACTGAGTGAAGATCAAGATTCATTCGGTGGCTTAAATTTAAACCTTTTCAGGCAGTGGAGTTTGCATAGGTTCATAATCACACATTCTGAAAGTCCAGAACATTCACATTTCTTTAATTTTTAAAATTGCCTTAAATTCAATTCCTTATTTCTGGAGAGTAGCCGGCAATTAAATGTCAGCTGTTGCTCTGATTGTCTCTCCCTGGAGGCCCACAGGTCCCTGGTGGGTTTTATGGTGCTGGGATCCAGGGTGTGATCCTTCATGCTCAGCCCATCTCCCTGCCTATTATCTAGAAGGCTCCTTCCCTGAGTCCTGGGCCCCTTCCAAGCAGGCTACGCTCAGTTTCTCTACCAGGGGCCCAGCTTCCCAAGTGGGCCAGAAAGCTGCAAGTTTCCTCACCTCCCAGGGCAATACAAAGTCTCTGCTGCTCTCAAGGACTCTTAGGAAAGCTTTTCCTGTCCAACCCTTGCCTCCATTCCCACAAACACCTCCCCTCTTTCTTTCCCAGCCTTGTTGTTGTTCAGTCGCTAAGTCGAGTCTGACTCTTAGGGATTCTATGGACTGCAGTGTGCCAGGTTTCCCTGTCCTTCACTATCTCCCGAAGTCTGCTGTAACATACATCCATTGAGTAGGTGATGCCATCCAACAATCTCATCCTCTACTGCCCCCTCTCCTCCTGCTCTCAGTCTTTCATAGGACTTCCCAGGTGGGCTCAGATGGTAAAGAATCTGCCCACAATTCTTAAGAAAGAAAAATTAAAAATTAAGAAAGATAATACATGGAAAGGGGGAAATTCATCCTTGTAATCACATAGAAAGAGCACTGCTAGGGGTGAATTGGGCTTCCCTCATAGCTCATTCAGTAAAGAATCCACCTGCAATGCAGGAGACCCCAGTTCAATTCCTAGGTTGGGAAGATCTGCTGGAGAAGGGATAGGCTACCCGCTCCAGTATTCTTGGGCTTCCCTGGCGGCTCAGCTGGTAAGAATCTGCCTGCAGTGCAGAAGACCTGGATTCGATCCCTGGGTTGGGAAGATCCCCTGGAGAAGGGAAGGGCTATCCACTCCAGTATTCTGGCCTGGAGAATTCCATGGCCTGTATAGTCCATGAGGTTGCAAAGAGTCAGACACAACTGAGTGACTTTCACTTTCACTTTCAGGGCTGAAATGTAACTCCAGATTCAAAGGTTGAAGTGTTAGCCTACCCCACCTCCTGACATGAACTCGTGTGGAAATAGGGTCATTGCAGATGGAATTAGTTCAGATGAGGACATACTAACTCAGTGAGGACATAGACTCAATGAACATCAGTTTGAGTAACCTCCAGGAGTTGGTGATGAATAGGGATGCCTGGCATGCTGCAGTCCAAAGAGTCAGACACAACTGAGCGACTGAACTGAACTGAACTGAGGACATGCTGGAGAAGAGTCACCACTATGACTGGTGACTTCATACAAAGGATAAATTTCAAGGGACTTCCCTGGGGATCCAGTGGCTAAGACTTCGTGCCCCAGTGCAGGGAGCCTGGGTTCCACCTCTAGTCAGGAAACTAGGTACCACAAGCCACAGCTAAGAGTTTTCATGCCACAGCCAAAGATCCTGAGTTCTGCAACTAAGAGCTGTCATAGCTGAATAAATAAGTAGAAACAAATATTAAGCAACAAAGGGTAAATTTCAAAACAGGTACATAAAGGGGATAGAGATAAATTAATTTATGGAGATAAATTAAGCATCACTGAAGATTCCACCCGACCCCTGGAAGCTAGGAGAAGACCTGGAACAGCTTTCAGGTTCCTCTCAGCCCTAGGGAGGAACAAACCTTGCTGGCCCCTTAATCTCAGACTTCTAGCCTCTGTAACTGTGAGAAAGTAAACTTCCATCGTTTAAGCCACTGGGCCAATAGTATTTTGTTTCAGCACCCCCCAGCTCACTAAACAAACAGCTAGAGAGTGCCCATGTGTGACTACAGTTTAGAGAATAGTTTCATAACAAAAATAAAGACATCATCAAAGGTCGTAGCTGCTGCTAAGTCACGTCAGTCGTGTCCAACTCTGTACGACACCATAGACGGCAACCCAACAGGCTCCTCTGTCCCTGGGATTCTCCAGGAAAGAGTACTGGAGTGGGTTGCCATTGCCTTCTCCAAAGGTCGTAGAGCATGTGCTAATAAGATTTCCATGCTAGTAAAAGAGTAAAAATATTTTTCTGGCACCTCTCAAGAAATAGAGACATTTTCTCTCTTATTCACTAAGCCCAGCACAGTAAGAACAGGATGCTTAATACATATTTGTTGAATAAAATAGATGCATCTCGTCTTCCAGTCTTCTCTGCTAACTTGTCCTTCTACGTGGTTCAGATGCAAAGGCCACAGATGCTACATAAACATTTGGACCAGAGAGAAAGTCTCATCTCATCTTTTCATGTTACACATAGAAACACTGAGGTTGAAAGTGGTCCTTGAAGTTCCCAAGTTTACTGCCAACTAGTGACATATGGTGCTGTTACTTGCTATTACTCAAGGTTCTTGGCCAGTTCAGTTTTACTATCTTACTTTTCTGGAATGATCAAAGCCCCTGTGGCTTTGACAGAATTCTAAAAGGTTTTCCCAGCTCTCAAGGAGTGATTAAGTTATATTCAACATTAGATGGACTTAACTATGAGCAGAAAGCTGATGCTCACTGAACACCCATATGCTACTACTGCACAGGTCCCAATCCCTTGCAGTTAGGAAGGGGCGTATGACTCGTTTTGTTCCCTAGNCAATGCCTTCCTCCAGGGGATCTTCCCGACCCAGGGATTGAACCTGAGTCTTTTATGACGCTTGTATTGGCAGGCGAGTTCTTTACCACTAGTGCCACCGGGGTCTGATACTACCTCCAGGTAAAGACTGTCAGAATTGAGCTGAAGTAGGACCTCACGCTGATATGGGAAAACTGCTTGCTGGGGTGGAAAAAACTCACACATGGGAATTGAGGGTAGAATCAGACAAGGACAAGCCGAGATGGCCCGAGTTAAAATAATAAATCACTTTTGGGCATTTCCCCAAATCCTCCAGGAATGAGTTTGCCCAGAGAAGTTTTGTTTTTATTATTATATGTATATTTTCTAGATAAAGTGGATTCCCAGGACACGAGTTGCACTCACATTCGTAATCAAATTTGTAAACAATTCAAAACCCAAATCTGGTGGGTTTTTTTTTTTTTTCCTCCAAATTAACTGCTATTTTTAGAATACCATTGAATCTCTTCTCATCTTTTCGTGTGAATTGTTAAGAACTGGCTGTTCTCATTAAAGTATAAGAATGCTCGTTGGTTTTAAAATCCTTCAGAAGCTATGTGGAAAATAAAATTGAGTAAGAACTCAGTTCTATTAAAAATATGCACTACTGGAAATATGCATGAAATGAACAAGCAGTTGCCTCTGAGCCACTGTAATTACGGGTAATTTTTATTTTCTTCATTTTGCTGTGTTCTGTTTCTCAAATATTCTCCAAACGCTTATTCGTCTTAGAATCATGGGGGGAACATGTGGTTAAAAAGCCTTTCTCATCTTTCAAACCCAACTCAATGGCATCTGAGTTGAACTTGCTATGTGGGCTTTCTGTGGAATTTCCCATTCTTTGCCGCTAACTGGAACAGCAGACGCCAGCAAAGACTTGACACTGGCGTCAAGGGTTGTGCACCGCAGATATGGCTGCCTGTGTCCCGGCCACAAGGCTGGATGGCCTGGGCTGTCTCTTGAGTCTCCTTCACTGTCCTCAAGCCTCTGGATCTGATAACTGTCTTGGGGGCTNGCAGACGCCAGCAAAGACTTGACGCTGGCGTCAAGGGTTGTGCACCGCAGACATGGCTGCCTGTGTCCCGGCCACAAGGCTGGATGGCCTGGGCTGTCTCTTGAGTCTCCTTCACTGTCCTCAAGCCTCTGGATCTGATAACTGTCTTGGGGGCTAGAGCTCAAGGTTGGCCTGACAAGTCCAGGGTGGTGAGTAAAGTGAAAGTCACTCCATCGTGTCCAGCTCTTTGCAACGCCATGGACTGTAGCCTACGAGGCTCCTCCGTCCATGGAATTTTCCAGGCAAGAGTACTGGAGTGGATTGCCATTTCCTTCCCCAGGGGATCTTCCCCACCCAGGGATCAAACCCGGGTCTCCCACATTGCAAGAAGACACTTTTACCATCTGAGCCACCAGGGAAGCTCAAGAAGTGAGTACTTATAACTGAAGATTAAATGGAATGACATGTCTGAGAAAATGCCCCATGTCCAAGGAGGGCCGGTCCGAGTCTGGAGGGTGTGGGGTGGGCAATGGAGCTGGGGGTGTAGAACTCTTGGCTCCAAGGGCTGGGAAGACACAGGAGGGGGAAATCAGGCTGGGGGGAGAAACAAAGGCAGGCTTGGCCTGAGGCATCTGAGGGGCAGGGACTGAGAGAGCTCCGAAAAAGGTGTTCCGAATGGTTCCGCGCCATCAGGGACTCTGGGAGCCAGGTGCCCGCTCTGGGGACTGCAGACCCTGTGATATTCAGAACAGCGGCTCTGCAACCGTGTGAATCCTGGGCTGCTGCTATTACNTGGCTCCAAGGGCTGGGAAGACACAGGAGGGGGAAATCAGGCTGGGGGGAGAAACAAAGTCAGGCTTGGCCTGAGGCATCTGAGGGGCAGGGACTGAGAGAGCTCCGAAAAAGGTGTTCCGAATGGTTCCGCTCCATCAGGGACTCTGGGAGCCAGGTGCCCGCTCTGGGGACTGCAGACCCTGTGATATTCAGAATAGCGGCTCTGCAACCGTGTGAATCCTGGGCTGCTGCTATTCCTGCTGCCTGTCTTCAGGAATTCATTCCTTCCAAAGGGCCCAAGTTCAGGACACCAGGCCCCCAAGATGCTGGCTTTAATTTAAAACAGGAGGAGTACTTTCCCCAGTGGCTCTTTACTCCATCTTGTTGCCAGTGGGGCTGTCTGAAATGCGCTCATTAATTGTTGGTAACTTTGTTGATTCTTAAAGCATACTTGCCTTTAGCATTGGTGGTTTGTAAAAGCCTACAGTTACTTAAACACACACCAAGGAGAGACTTCATTACATTGACCCACTGAGAATGAAGATAGTGTACAAAAATTACTTTATTACAACATCTTACAAAACAACAAAGCAGCAGTCAAGAGCATCCCACATATAGAAAAAAATAAACATATATACATATATTTCCCTAAAACTGAGATGTCCAAAACACACTGAAGACAAAGTCTTACAAGCTTATGGCGTGAATAGCCTTCATCTAATCACGAGGAATACATTAGTCCTTTCAACAAGAGAGTGGCCTGTGCAATGAATTACTTTCTGATAGAACCTCATGGAGAATTTGTCCACCTGATTTTTATCATGATTCTCTTTATTGATCGAAGAACTAGATTCCAAACTCCAGATTGTCATAGAAGAGGAGCTGACATATCAGATGTTTCAGATTCATACTTTGTACACCAGCATGCTGTTACTAATGTCCAGTCTTTCCAGTTTTCCTAAGACAAAATTCCATCCCTATTGTCACAACCTAACCAAGCAGTAATCAAAAGCACCACAGAAACACTTGCCTTTAAGACTTAGATGGACACACCTCACTGAAATTACCTTTTATTTTCCTAATAAAAAGAAATACATCTCACAAAATGCACACAACTGTTTAAAACCTGAAAATACAAATGTTATATGATGCAAACTTGAAATTTACTGTAATGCTACTTCTCCAGCTAAAGAAAAATGAACACTTGAATATTTTAAACATTAAGGCTTTGAAAATTCTGTCAGTGCATAAGGAAGTGGGTGGTGGTGTAAAAACAGCTGGAAAATGTATTTTAAATAGCTTATTTTTCATTTTTCTGTTTTTTCATTTTTTATTTTATTGTTTTTTTCTTTATATACATTTTTTTCTCATTTTTCTCAAGTGCAGTGTTTTGCTTTACATTATTTCTCTTTGAGCAAAGAGAAATGTAGTTTCCTTCAGGTTGAGAGAAATTCACTTCATATTTCATTTGAATCACAGTGACTTAACATTTGAAGTAGGGACATCTTTTCTGAGGGAAAAAAAAAAAATCGCTTAAACCAAACTTTCAAAATCTGCAAGTCTGGAAAAAAAGATTCTGAAGTAGAATTTCTACCTGGAGGCTTAACAGAATCAGGCAACATTTAGATGCCATCTAGTGGCCAAAACAGCAGCTGGATTATTAATTAAAGAATTCTTTGAGCAAAAAATTGTCCACGATTTTGCGGTTTTAGAGCAATGATAGGGAATTATTACTTCCCAGGCAATGGGATAGTGTCTAGGTTACATGAATAAAGTTCAGGTGGTATTTCCACCAGAAGAGGGTTTTGTTCCTTGACCCAATTCAAATGACGTTTTTCCTTGAGCTTTTTCTTAGCAGTAAGAGAAGGCTCTGGAACTTTCTCACGTTGCCCTAGATTACATTCTTATTTCAAGTGGCTCAAAGTTCAGTTGGAAATGGTAACTTTGTGCACAGCTTTATTCACAGAAAAGCCAGGTCCAGTTTCAAACCGCTGCCCTACCGTCACCTGGTGCTTTTGCCAGTGGGATCATGCCAATCCAGGAAACTCACTTTCCAGTGATGTGCAGACAGCCAAGCAAACAGTGTCGTTGCCTGCAGGCTCAGAAGATCCCCACGGCAACCCAAGCCCTGACCCTGCGTCAACTCCATCACAAAGCATAAAGCACACCTCCATTTTGTTAAGAATCTTGGAAAATTAAAGGGAGATGGCTCACATTCCTGGCATAGTCAGTATGGGCTACAGATTATCTCTTTCTGTGTCTCACCAAAGCCTGATAAGATGAGCATTTATTTTTTTGAAATATGTATGGACTATTTCTCAACTTCTAGTTAAATATCCAAAGGTTGCAGTGATATAAAGGCTGAGAAATAAAAAGCCTCCCCACAGGTGGAGAGATTTCTTAATTTTTCCAGATGGGAAAATAACTATCAACTGAAAGGAGTAGGAAAACAACTCCAAAACGGAAACACAGGAGTCACAGTAAATACTATTTGAACATTAAATGCAAAATAAGCTGATTAACTAAGGTTAATTGTCTTGTATGAGCTACGGATTTCAATTATCTAAGTTATTTGTGTGGGTTCAGTTACCACAGACAAGCAGATTCCACGTGCAATGAAAATGGGATTTGGGGCCCCTGAGAAGTGCCCATAAGAAGTGGGGAAGCCACACACAGTCCCAAGGTGGTCTCCACAGGTGGGCAGAGGGTGGTCCAGCTTCCAGCTTCATCAGCTCAGCTTCACCAGTCTAATTTCAGATCTGCTTTGCTCCACACATATTTCCCTCCTCGCTTTAGAAACATCTTCTCATCAAAGCCACTGAATTTTATAGCTTCTTCTACACCGACATCCAAGATGGATTTGGAAGGATCCTTCCGCCCATTTCTACAGTTCAGGAAGCGCATCTAGGATATTCAGGACAAAAGTTAGAATATTTCCCTATAATTTTCCTGTAAAACTCAACTAGAGGGATCAGTTCAAAATGATTCTGGATATTCCAATCATTCCAACAAATGTTTGTGAAGACCTATAAGCGAGATGCTCCCCTGGGGATGCTGAGGCCATTGGACAGCATCTCTGCTCTCAACCAGCTCCCATCACCCATCTGAACACGTTAGGCCAGGTAAGTGCAGGATAACCAGAATTGTATACATGTACGTATCCCTCCATTGGAGGGTAGGGTAATCTGGAAAGGCTTCCAAAAGATGCTGACATCTGAGTTGTGTTTTGAAATTGTAAGCCGGAGAGAGTAGTAAGCTTCTGCACAACAAAGGAAACTATGAGTAAGGTGAAAAGACAGCCTTCTGAGTGGGAGAAAACAATAGCAAACGAAGCAACTGACCAACAACTAATCTCAAAAATATACAAGCAACTTATGCAGCTCAACTCCAGAAAAATAAACGACCCAATAAAAAATGGGCCAAAGAACTAAATAGGCATTTCTCCAAAGAAGACATACGGATGGCTAACAAACACATGAAAAGATGCTCAGCATCACTCATTATCAGAGAAATGCAAATCAAGACCACAGTGAGGTACCATTTCACACCAGTCAGAATGGCTATGATCCAAAAGTCTACAAGCAATAAATGCTGGAGAGGACGTGGAGAAAAGAGAACCCTCTTACACTGTTGGTGGGAATGCAAACTAGTACAGCTGCTATGGAGAAGAGTGTGGAGAGTCCTTAAAAAATTGCAAATAAAACTGCCTTATGACCCAGCAATCCCACTGCTGGGCATACACAC
>SJYW01045491.1:761345-778802 GCA_006410735.1 Raphicerus campestris
TTTTTTTTTTCATGGTAATTCTGTTTTTAGTTTTTTAACAAACCACCATACTGCTCTGAACAGTGTGTGCCCAAGTTTACATTCCTACCCTCAGTGTACCCGGGTTACCTTGTCTCCACATGCTCTCCAGCATTTGTTATCTTGATCTCTTCAATAGCAGCCATTTTGATTGGCATGAGGTGATATGATCCTTAATTGTGGTTCTGATTTGCATTTCCCTGATAATTCGTGGTGTTGAGCATCCTTTCATGGACACAGACAGTTGGCTATCTGCATTTCCTCTTTGGAAAATGTCTATTTAGTTCTTCTGCCCATTTTTTAACTGGGTTGTTTGTTTTTTGATGTTCAATTGTCTGAGCTATTTATATATGTTGGCTATTAATTCCTTATCAGTCATCTCATTTGCAAATATCTTTTCTCATCCATGTCTTTTCCTTCTGTCAATGGTTTCCTTTGCTGTGCCAAAAGCTTTTCTATTTTTCAAAATTGTCTATCACAGGTTGAATGGATAAAGATGTGGTATATATAAACCCAATGGAATACTACTCAGCAATAAAAAAAGAACGAAAATGTTGCCGTTTGCAGCCTCATGGGTGGGTTTGGAGGGCACTGTGCTATGTGCTTAGTTGCTCAGTCATGTCTGACTCTGCAACCTCATGGATTTTGGCTCACCAGGCTCCTCCGTCCGTGGGATTCTCCAGGCACGAATACTGGAGTGGGTTGCCATTCCCTTCTCCAGGGGATCTTCCTGACCCAGGGATCGAATCCCAGGGTCTTGAGTTTCCTGGACTGACGGGGGGTTGTTTACCACTAGTGCCACCTGGGAAGGTATCTTGCATGAAGAGGACCAGGAATAATTCTAAAGAGCTTTGAAAGTTCACTAACAGAGCCTGGGATGACTGGCATTCCAGAAAGAGAGAACAGTGCGATCAGGGTCCATGAGGAAGGTGTTGGGGGGGAAATGTGTCATGTGATGTGCTCATAACATGGGGTCCTTCGGGAAATGGGGTGAGGATGGCAACATGGTGCTGGAAGCCTGTGCTCACAAGTTTGGGCTTCGAAGCCAGGCAAGGAAGTTCAGTAGGGGGAGTTGTGCATCCGACATATATTTCGGACTGATCACATGCTTTCCATGGGGACACAGGGACAATGAGATGAACTGCAACAGTCCTGGTGAGAAATACCAAGATGCTGAACTAGACGCCACTGGGAACAGCGGTGAGGTGGGTCAGGCGCTGGATGAGCTGCGGATGACCGGGCAGACATACGGGGAGTGAAATACATCAGATCCAGTAAACGTCACTGCACGTTCTCAGCATACAAAGTACCAAATCTGGCAAGGCTGGTGTCAGAATAGCAGCTAGTGGTTACCCCGGGCAGGAAGGGCAGGGGCTGAAGGTGGCAGGAGCTATGGGTACCCTGCTGTTCTCTGTGCAGATTTGCCTGCTCTTTATCAGGATGTGGTCACTGTGATGTTCAGTATGTGTACAAGCCAGGGCAAATACATGTTATATGTCTGCAGCAGAGTTAAGCAAGTTGAGAAAGGAGCTGGTGATGTGGCTGAAGTTGCTGGCTTAGGAGGTGCTCTGGGGAAGACAGGCGGACGGGAGAGAGGAGGGCAGATCATCTTAGACCTGGACTGGCTGGGCTCTCTCTGAGATGCCTGCCTGTTACTGATGTGGTGACACTCAGTGAGCAAGTCCCCAGAGCGCTGCCTTACTTGAATGGTACACAGCTTCTCTAAATATTCATGATAAGAGCATGTAAATAATCCCAAACAAACCCAAACAGAGCACGTAAATAATCCCAAACAACAAACCCAAACATTGCATTTCTTAAGTCAAAAGTTTTTGTATTTGTTGGTAGCTCTTATCAACTGTTTCTGGGGAACTCAGTCCATGAACTCAGAGAGTGGCACAACTTCCCAACCTGCATCCTTTCCCACGCTGCTCACTTAGAAGAAGCGGTGATGCTTTGCTCCCCCATGCCAGCCCACTCTGCGGGTTGGGAAGATCTTGGCATCCATCCACAGCTCGCCCCCACCTCCTCTGGCCGCAGTGCATCCCCGCTGTGTCCTGGGAAGGACTGAGTTCCTGGGGAACCTCTCTGGCCGGGACTGCCCCTCGCCCCAGCCTCTTTGCCCTTCTCAAAGTGGCAGAGCACCTGAGGGTTTTCCTGGGTCTGGGGACTCACCTGCTTCTTTCAGCATCAACAGACCTCTCTTGGCCTCCTCCAGCGGCAGCACGAAGGATGTTTTTGCTGTGTGGAAGCAGAAGCCACACTTGTAGTTGCACTGGCGCGTGAAGTGGTAATTGACGCTGGTGGGGGTGGTGGGCAGGTCGCCTCCGCCCTCTCCCTCCGCCCTGCTGGGCTCCCCCGCTTCCCTCCTGCCCTGGAGCAGCCGGCTCCTCTCGCCCCCTGCCAGCCAAGACGCTGCCCGGAGCTGGAGGAACAGGGGCCCCAAGCTGCTCCACACAGAGCCCAGGGGCTGCAGGAAGACGCTCAGCAGCTTGAGAGCAAACGCAACAGGTACCAGCATCCACATGGTGGCAGGTGCCCTGAGGCTGGGTTGCAACTGCAGGCTGGCTTTTATACATGCCTGGCACCCTGTCACACGGGAGGAGGGACACACCTTTCTTGACTAATGCTCAGCTGAGGGTTAAGTTTCGATTTCCTTCTTCGCGAAAATGAAAGCTGGAACAGGGCCAAGACTGAAGTCTCAGGAGTAGGACAGACATGTGTTTTTCTCTGCCCCACGGCGCAGCCCCTTCTGGAATCAGCAACAGTTCAGACTGGATGCGGATGGACATGCTGCTCTCGAATCTCTATTTGGATCCAGCAGGTAGTGACAGAGCTAGGCAGAGACATCGCCACCTCTGCAGCTGCTTGCTGCATTACTAGTGCAGGACATAGCCTGTAGAAGCATCTGCCCCGGTGCCCTTTACTTGCAAGGGGGACTCAGCGAGAGTTTGTCCGGAGAGCCAAACAGCGAAGAGTGATTGCCTGGTAGACGATTAGAGCAGACTCTATCAGCTCAGGACCCCTTTCAGATCTCAGTGGAAATGCATAGGCACATGAAGACATTCATGCCTGAATCCTTTAGTGACTCATCTTAATGCATGCATTTTCACATGGTAAAAAGTTTCAAATGTTGAAATTCAGCCATTTATCTTTCCCTGCAGGTTTATGCCTGTCTACACCATTTTTAAAAGACAAGAGAAAAATCAGATGCTTTTGTAAGATCCTTCATTTAAAAAAATGAAGTATGTTAATTTACAAGGTTGGGTTAGTTTCAGGTGTACAAAAAGTGATGCATTGATCACTTCAGTTCAGTCGCTCAGTCGTGTCTGACTCTCTGCCACCACATGGACTGCAGCACACCAGGCTTGCATGTCCATCACCAACTCCTGGAATTTACTCAAACTCATGTCCTTTGAGTAGGTGATGCCATCCAACCATCTCATCCTCTGTTGTCCCCTTCTCTTCCCACCTTCAATCTTTCCCAGCATCAGGGTCTTTTCCAGTGAGTCATTTCTTCACATAAGGTACCCAAAGTATTGGAGTTTCAGCTTCAGCATCAGTCCTTCCAATGAATATACAGGACTGATTTTCTTTAGGATGGACTGGTTGGATTTCCTTGCAGTCCAAGGGACTCTCAAGAATCTTCTCCAATACAACAGTTCAAAAACATCAATTTTTTGGTACTCAGCTTTCTTTATAGTCCAACTCTCATATCCATACATGACTATTGGAAAAACCATAGCCTTGAGAGGATGGACCTTTGTTGGCAAAGTAACATCTCTGCTTTTTAATATGCTGTCAAGGTTGGTCATAACTTTTCTTCCAAGGAGCAAGTGTCTTTTAATTTCATGGCTGCAGTCATCATCTGCACTGATTTGGGGGCCCCCCAAAATAAAGTTTCTCATTGTTTCCCCATCTATTTGCCATGAAGTGATGGGACAAGATACCATAATCTTAGCTTTCTGGATGTTGAGTTTTAAACTAATTTTTCACTCTCCTTTTTCACTTTCATCAAGAGGCTCTTTAGTTATTCTTTGCTTTCTGCCGTAAGGGTCATGTCATCTGCATATCTGAGGTTACTTATATTTCTCCTGGCAATCTTGATCCCAGCTTATGCTTCCTCCAGCCCAGCGTTTCATGATGTTCTCTGCATATAAGTTAAATAAGCAGGGTGACAGTATACAGCCTTGACACACTCCTTTTCCTATTTGGAACCAGTCTGTTGTTCCATGTCTGGTTCTAACTCTTTCTTCTTGACCTGCATACAGATTTCTTAAGAAGTAGGTGAGGTGATCTGGTATTCCCATCTCTTTCAGAATTTTCCACAGTTTATTGTGATCCACACAGTCAAAGGTTTTGGCATAGTCAACAAAGCAGAAGTAGATGTTTTTCTGGAACTCTCTTGCTTTTTCCATGATCCAGCAGATGTTGTCAATTTGATCTCTGGTTCCTCTGCCTTTTCTAAAACCAGCTTGAACATCAGGAAGTTCACGGTTCACGTATTGCTAAAGCCTGGCTTGGAGAATTTTGAGCATTACTTTACTAGCGTGTGAGATGAGTGCAATTGTGCAATAGTTTGAGCATTCCTTCGCATTGCCTTTCTTTGGGATTGGAATGAAAACTGATCTTTTCCAGTCCTGTGGCCACTTTTGAGTTTTCCAAATTTGCTGACATATTGAGTGCAGCACTTTCACAGCATCTTCTTTTAGGATTTGAAATAACTCAACTGGAATTCCATCATCTCCACTAGCTTTGTTCGTAGTGATGCTTCCTAAGGCCCATTTGATTTCACATTCCAGGATGTCTGGCTCTAGGTGAGTGATCACACCATCCTGATTATCTGGGAAGATCTTTTTTGTATAATTCTTCTGTGTAGTCTTACCACCTCTTCTTAATATCTTCTGCTTCTGTTAGGTCCATACAATTTCTGTCCTTTATTGAGGCCATCTTTGCATGAAATCTTCCCTTGGTGTCTCTACTTTTCTTAAAGAGATCTCTAGTCTTTCCCATTCTGTTGTTTTCCTCTATTTCTTTGCATTAATCACTGAGGAAGACTTTCTTATCTCTCCTTACTATTCTTTGGAATGCTGCATTCAAATGGGTATCTCCTTCCTTTTCTCCTTTGCCTTTCACCTCTCTTCTTTTCACAGCTATTTGTAAGGCCTCCTCAAACAACCATTTTGCCTTTTTGCTTTTCTTTTTCTTGGGGATGGTCTTGATCACTGCCTCCTGTACAATGTCATGAACTTCCATCCATAGTTCTTCAGGCACCCAAGAAGGACGGGTCATGGTGGAGAGTTCTGACCAAATGTGGTCCACTGGAAAAGGGAGTGGCAAGCCACTTCAGTATTCTTGCCTTGAGAACCTCATGAACAGTATGAAAAGGCAAAAAAGATAGGACACTGAATGATGAACTCCCCAGGTCAGTAGGTGCCCAATATGCTCCTGGAGATCAATGGAGAAATAACTCCAGAAAGAAGGAAGAGACGGAACCAAAGGAAAAACAACACCCAGTTGTGAATGTAACCAGTGATGGAAGTAAAGTCTGATGCTGTAAAGAACAATATTGCATAGGAACCTGGAATGTTAGTTCCATGAATCAAGGCAAACTGTGCCGCTGCTGCTAAGTCACTTCAGTTGTATCTGACTCTGTGACCCCATAGACGGCGGTCCACCAGTCTCCTCAGTCCCTGGGATTCTCCAGGCAAGAACACTGGAGGGGATTGCCATTTCCTTCTCTAATGCATGAAAGTGAAAAATGAAGTCACTCAGTCATGCCTGACTTTTTGTGACCCCATGGACTGTAGTCTACCAGGCTCCTCCATCCATGGGATTTTCCAGGCAAGAGTACTGGAATGGGTGGCCATTTCCTTCTCCCAAATTGGAAGTGGTCAGACAGGAAATGGCAAGAGTGAACATGAATATTTTAGGAAACAGTGAACTAAAATGGACTGGAATGGGTGAATTTAACTCAGATGATCATTATATCTACCACTGTGGGCAAGAATTCCTTAGAAGAAATGGAGTAGCCCTCATAGTCAACAAGAGTCTGAAATGCATTACTTGGAAGCAATCTCAAAAATGACAGAATGATCTTTGTTCGTTTCCAAGGCAAACCATTCAGTATCACAGTAACATAAGTCTATGCTCCAAACAGTAATGCTGAAGAAACTGAATGGTTCTGTGAAGACCTACAAGACCTTCTAGAACTAACACCTCAAAAAGATGTTTTACACTGTCCCTTCCACCCCCACGGCCTTCTCACAGGTGGCCCTCCAGGAGGACAGCTGCCCCATCTTCAAGCTCCGTCACAGCGCTGACACTACACGTCTCCCAGACGTTCCTCCCATCCTAAAGCCCACCACCCCCTGTGTGTCCTTTCCCTGCTTCATGGTCTCTGCAGCTTCAATCACCAGCTCAGAGGACCATTTTTCCGAATGTCCGTCCAGTTGACCATATGTCCCACCAGACATGGGCTCCATCAGGGTGGGGGTTGCGGGTGGATGTCAGCTGGAAAGGAACGGTGGACGCTGGCTCCATAGGCAGGCCTTCGCAGGCTCCGCCCTCGTGCAGACCCATGGCCCTCACAGATGGAGTTCTAGAAGTTTAGCCCCTCATCCAGCCCAGGTCCCAGTTGGTAACAAGGGAAAACCAGCCTTATGTCTGGGCATTGTGCTCAGACATGCAGTGAAATTCACACCCCTTCTCGGCTGACCGTGAATGACTTGGCGTGGTCCCCCACCAATGTCACCCGGGGCGGGGCGCTCAGCCAGCCACGGAAACATGCTCCCAACAGCGGCCTTCCCGACCGGGAGAACTATTTCTTTTTCTTTTTAAAAGTATAGCACATTTGATTTTTTTTTAGGGATTTTGCCTGGGAAACTTGGGAACTATTTCAGTTCTTAGCAAATAACTTTGTGCAAAGGGGGAATAAATAGGCTGATGGATTTTCCCAGTATTTTCTAAGTGGTGTTTTAAACTTTTTTTTCTAGAGTGCATATTTTGTCCTAGGAAAATGTAGGACATCTGGTCCAATATGAAGGTGAAATAGACGAGCCCTGTCTCAAAGAAATGTAATTCAAGCCATGAGGGCAATTTGAAATTGTGTAACAGTCATATTGAGAAAAAGTGAAACGAAACAGAAGAGGCTGACTTTAATATACATTTTATTTCACCCAGTACATTCAAAATATTATTAATTTAACATGTACCTAATATAAAAATGTGTAACAAGATCCTTTAAAAAAAAAAGATGTTTTTATTATAGGGTACTGTCATGCAAAAGTAGGAAGTCAAGAAATACCTGGAGTAACAGGCAAATTTGGCCTTGGAGTACAGAATGAAGCAGGGCAAAACCTAACAGAGTTTTGCCAAGAGAATGCACTGGTCAGAGCAAACACCCTCTTCCAACAACACAAGCGAAGACTCTACACATGGGCATCACCAGATGGTCAACACCAAAATCAGATTGATTAAATTCTTTGCAGCCAAAGATGGAGAAGTGCCGGGAGCCAGCACAGGAGATCCCACCCGTGACAAGGTCATGAGGAGAGACCTGACGGGCAAGGCGAGTCAGGTCTCAAGCGGTCCTCTGCCTGAGCATCTATCCTGAAACCAAAATCTGTCTGTTTACTGTCTGCTGTACTGTACTCTTCTGACATTACAGAGGGCTATCCCCGACCACCTTTCTCTAGAAAGAGTTAACTTAGAGCTCCAACTGGTCTCCTGCGTATGAAAGGAGTGTGTCAGCTCACATCCCTCTGATGGCTCTCTAACTTGCTGACAGTTAGAGACTTTTACACCTTGTGATTGTTTACAGCCCCTCAACCAAGAGAGGCACACAGCTTAAAACATCTTAAAGATACAGAGCCTTAGAGAGCTAAGAATTAGTTTGGTGAAGGGTTTCATTGTTGAGTTAATGTTTGCTGCCAGGCCTCCATATCCTTTATCTTTTAGGCACCTGGGAGGATATTAATCAATGTAATTGGGATGCAGAAATAGGAATATAGCAGTTTTGATGTTAGCAACACTAGACTTTTGAGTTAATGAATTTTCTCTTTGTTATAAATCACTGTACTCTTCTTTCCTTGTTATAAATTGTTGTGCCCTTGCTATATAAGAATGTAACCTTAACTAGTGCTTTCTGAGAGTGGCACCAGACTTTAGTAAGAACAACAGTTTTAAGGCAAAGAAGTTTTCTGGTTGACGGACCCTTATCAGGAAAGGGCCATAAAATGCTAATAGGCCTCCTGGCCAGAGGATGGTGTAAATCACTAAGACCTGTGTATACAGCTAAGTATGAGAAAAAGCCTGTTCTCAATAAAGGTCAGGGCTGCTGACCCTGCATGACTTTGTATTATCCATTGATATCTATGTATAGCTAAAAGTATAAAAGCCTTTCCTGGAAAATAAAGGATGGACCAGTTTCTCGGATCAGTTCCTGGAAAGACTGGTTCCCCCTTGTCTTCTTTTCTTTCTTACTCTATTTTCTGGCTGATTCTCATCTGGGGCATAGAGGCTAGCCGTGTCTACTTATTTGCCTGGGCTTCTAAGACCCATATGAAAGGGAGCCTAAGGCGGGGCACCCTCTGCTATTCAAGCGGGTGCCTGTGGCCCTACGTAGATGGTTCAAGTCCCTTGTCTCAGGGCTTTATTGGCTTTCTATGCAAACAAAGGAATACAGCCTTTTTTCTCCTCTAAATTTCCCACTACACTATTCTTTCTTTATCTCTCTCTAAATATATATCTCTCTCTCACCACACCGTCCCTGCTTCAGATACCCTGGATCCAACCTGGGCTGGTCCCCAGCAGAGAAGCTCTATACAGTCAGCAAAAACAAGACAGGGAGCTGACCGTGGCTCAGATCTCCTTATTTGAACTCCTTATTACCAAATTCAGACTTAAATTGAAGAAAGTAGGGAAAACCACTAGACCATTCAGGTATGACCTAAATCAAATCCTTTATGATTATACAGTGGAAGTGACAAATAGATTCACTTATATGTATATATCTATTCTCTCTCAAATTCTTTTCCATTACAAGTCATTTCAAGATATTGAATACAGTTCTTTGTGCTATTCAGTAGGTCCTTGTTGATTATCTGTTTTATACATAGTAGTGTGTATTGAAGGCAGAAGGAGAAGAGGGCAGCAGAGGATGAGGTGGTTGGATGGCATCACTGAGTAGATGGATATGAGTTTGAATGAGCTCTGAGAGTTGGTGATGGACAGGGAAGCCTGGTGTGCTGCAGTCCATGGGGTTGCAAAGAGTCAGACATGACTGCTTGACTGAAATGAACTGGACACCATTGATTGACTGGACTGAATTGGACACCACATCTTTTTTATCACATGCATCTGTCAAGGATATTTAGGATCATCCTACGTCTTGTTTATTATGAATAGTGCTGCTATGAACATCAGGGTGCATAGTTCTTCACAAATTATAGTTTTCTTTGGATATATGCTCAGGAGTGGGATTGCTGGATCATATAGTAGTTCTAATTTTAGTTTTCTAAGGAAACTCCATAAATGTTTTTAGTTTTCTAAGGAACAAAATACATGTTCTCCATAGTGGCTGTGCCAACCTACATTCCCACCAACAGGGTTGGAAGTTGCCCTTGTCTCCACATTCTCTCCAGCATTTATTATTTGCAGACTTTTTAATGATGGCCATTAAAAAGTGACCAGTGTGACTGGTGTGAGGTGGTACCTCACTATAGTTTTGAAATGCATTTTTCTAATAAGTAACATGCTTCTTGGTTGTCAAGAATTACTGTAGCTTTTCATTTTCACATTTTTCCTAGAAAATGTTGTTCAACTCTGTATTGGGATTTTTTCTTCTTGAACCCTCTTTGATCGGAATAGCGTTTGATTGATCATGTGTGGTCTGGCTTTCAGGAGACTTGTAGGAAGTTGGGATCGTCCTCGCGGTTAAGTTTGTGAAACCACAAGCCTAGCTCATCTCTTACTAGCTGAGCTGACTGGGTTACTATATCTCTCTGGATCTTTAATTCCTCATCTGCAAGACCAGATCTCTCAAGGGATGTTTAAGGAGACTGAAAATTCTAATTTATGTGAATCACTTAGAGCATTCAGTTAGGGTTAGCTTTTGTTATTATACTCGGGCTGTATTTTGAGTGGAAACAAAGATGACTTTCATTTCATTGGGAAAGAGATTGAAACTAAATTCAGCATGACTGAAAGTGAAAGCAAATTACCAAGCCTGTCACGTGTGCATGAAGAAACAAAACCCAAATCTGTTTCCATTTCAAAGCAAATATTGAGTGATGTAATACAAGGTAACCATACAGGCTTTTGAAGCCAAACATTTAGAGGTCTGAATCTCAGTTCAATCAGTATTGTTTAGTTCAGGGTAACTTTCTTTACCTGCCTGATATCATTAACGCATCTGGGAAATACGGGTGTTAATGTCTGTCTCACCCAAAGCATTTTAAGGATTAAATGACATGATGTTTATTAAGCACAGAAGAAAGAGCTAGAGAGAATCAATTAGAAATGTCTAGCACATTTAACATTGTGTAGCAAGCGCTGGGTTATATTTTGAAGGCACTAACTTATCTTGCTGTTTCATTGTAAAATAATATTTGACTCTTGTAACCCCGTGGACTACAGCCCACTGGGCTCCACTGTCCATGGGATTTTCCAGGCAGAAATACTGTAGTGGGGAGCCATTTCCTCCTCCAAGGATCTTCCCAGCCCAGCGATCGAACCCACTTCTATATTGGCGGGCAGATTCTTTACCACTGAGCCAACTTATCTTACAGCTGGTAAAACCTATGTCATCTGGGGAGTGAGGGTTTGAACCGGGTCTTAAACACTTAGAATAATGCTCAATAATTGATAATTACTATCCAATTATTTTATGATTTCTTTAGTCTGTCCTATTCAAAGCAGTTTCTTTAATTCATTCATTTGCTCATTCAGTCATTCATTCAGGGATTCATAGTTCATTCAAGAATCATGCAGGGATTCCTTATTTCCTTCCTTTCTCCTTCTCTTTTTAAATGTCGTCTGTTTTATTTTCGGCTGTGTTGGGTCTTCCTTGCTGCGTGCAGGCTTTTTCTAGTTGTGGCGAGTGGGGCGGTGGCTACTCTCTAGTTGCAGTGAGTGGGCTTTTCATTGCAGTGGCTTCTTCTGTTGCGGAGCACGGATTCTTGGCGCACAGGCTTAGTTGCTCCACAGAGTGTGTGATGTTTACAGACATCAAACCTGAGAGATCAAACCTGTGTCCCCTGCATCAGCAGGCAGATTCTAAACACCACTGAGTAACAGCCAAATGTCACCGCCATTTTTCTTTAGCCAGGCATTTTTCCTTTGAACACTTACATATCCCGAAGCTACCCCCTGCTCCTGGATGTGGATCACCCCTGAAGCAACATCAAACAGCGACTACCACACATTAGACTATGGAATCCATTTAGTTACTTGCAGTCTTCATATTATTTCTCTGGTTAATCTTGTGTTAAGCATCTTCCGGATAAAGAAAAGTGCACAATTCATATATGTGCAGCTGAACAAATTTTGGATGCTATGAACACATGTGTGTAACAACCATCTTGATCAAGAGATAGAACTTTTTCCAGACTTTCAGATGCCCAGGACCTCCCCCCAGGGTCCTAAACCCTACCTCTGCCCCAAAGATAACCGTGTCCTNGGTTCAAGTCCCTTGTCTCAGGGCTTTATTGGCTTTCTATGCAAACAAAGGAATACAGCCTTTTTTCTCCTCTAAATTTCCCACTACACTATTCTTTCTTTATCTCTCTCTAAATATATATCTCTCTCTCACCACACCGTCCCTGCTTCAGATACCCTGGATCCAACCTGGGCTGGTCCCCAGCAGAGAAGCTCTATACAGTCAGCAAAAACAAGACAGGGAGCTGACCGTGGCTCAGATCTCCTTATTTGAACTCCTTATTACCAAATTCAGACTTAAATTGAAGAAAGTAGGGAAAACCACTAGACCATTCAGGTATGACCTAAATCAAATCCTTTATGATTATACAGTGGAAGTGACAAATAGATTCACTTATATGTATATATCTATTCTCTCTCAAATTCTTTTCCATTACAAGTCATTTCAAGATATTGAATACAGTTCTTTGTGCTATTCAGTAGGTCCTTGTTGATTATCTGTTTTATACATAGTAGTGTGTATTGAAGGCAGAAGGAGAAGAGGGCAGCAGAGGATGAGGTGGTTGGATGGCATCACTGAGTAGATGGATATGAGTTTGAATGAGCTCTGAGAGTTGGTGATGGACAGGGAAGCCTGGTGTGCTGCAGTCCATGGGGTTGCAAAGAGTCAGACATGACTGCTTGACTGAAATGAACTGGACACCATTGATTGACTGGACTGAATTGGACACCACATCTTTTTTATCACATGCATCTGTCAAGGATATTTAGGATCATCCTACGTCTTGTTTATTATGAATAGTGCTGCTATGAACATCAGGGTGCATAGTTCTTCACAAATTATAGTTTTCTTTGGATATATGCTCAGGAGTGGGATTGCTGGATCATATAGTAGTTCTAATTTTAGTTTTCTAAGGAAACTCCATAAATGTTTTTAGTTTTCTAAGGAACAAAATACATGTTCTCCATAGTGGCTGTGCCAACCTACATTCCCACCAACAGGGTTGGAAGTTGCCCTTGTCTCCANGGTGCATAGTTCTTCACAAATTATAGTTTTCTTTGGATATATGCTCAGGAGTGGGATTGCTGGATCATATAGTAGTTCTATTTTTAGTTTTCTAAGGAAACTCCGTAAATGTTTTTAGTTTTCTAAGGAACAAAATACATGTTCTCCATAGTGGCTGCGCCAACCTACATTCCCACCAACAGGGTTGGAAGTTCCCCTTGTCTCCACATTCTCTCCAGCATTTATTATTTGCAGACTTTTTAATGATGGCCGTTAAAAAGTGACCAGTGTGACTGGTGTGAGGTGGTACCTCACTATAGTTTTGAAATGCATTTTTCTAATAAGTAACATGCTTCTTGGTTGTCAAGAATTACTGTAGCTTTTCATTTTCACATTTTTCCTAGAAAATGTTGTTCAACTCTGTATTGGGATTTTTTCTTCTTGAACCCTCTTTGATCGGAATAGCGTTTGATTGATCATGTGTGGTCTGGCTTTCAAGAGACTTGTAGGAAGTTGGGATCGTCCTCGCGGTTAAGTTTGTGAAACCACAAGCCTAGCTCATCTCTTACTAGCTGAGCTGACTGGGTTACTATATCTCTCTGGATCTTTAATTCCTCATCTGCAAGACCAGATCTCTCAAGGGATGTTTAAGGAGACTGAAAATTCTAATTTATGTGAATCACTTAGAGCATTCAGTTAGGGTTAGCTTTTGTTATTATACTTGGGCTGTATTTTGAGTGGAAACAAAGATGACTTTCATTTCATTGGGAAAGAAATTGAAACTAAATTCAGCATGACTGAAAGTGAAAGCAAATTACCAAGCCTCTCACGTGTGCATGAAGAAACAAAACCCAAATCTGTTTCCATTTCAAAGCAAATATTGAGTGACGTAATACAAGGTAACCATACAGGCTTTTGAAGCCAAACATTTAGAGGTCTGAATCTCAGTTCAATCAGTATTGTTTAGTTCAGGGTAACTTTCTTTACCTGCCTGATATCATTAACGCATCTGGGAAATATGGGTGTTAATGTCTGTCTCACCCAGATCATTTTAAGGATTAAATGACATGATGTTTATTAAGCACAGAAGAAAGAACTAGAGAGAATCAATTAGAAATGTCTAGCACATTTAACATTGTGTAGCAAGTGCTGGGTTATATTTTGAAGGCACTAACTTATCTTGCTGTTTCATTGTAAAATCATATTTGACTTTTGTAACCCCGTGGACTACAGCCCACTGGGCTCCACTGTCCATGGGATTTTCCAGGCAGGAATACTGTAGTGGGGAGCCATTTCCTCCTCCAAGGATCTTCCCAGCCCAGCGATCGAACCCACTTCTATATTGGCAGGCAGATTCTTTACCACTGAGCCAACTTATCTTACAGCTGGTAAAACCTATGTCATCTGGGGAGTGAGGGTTTGAACCGGGACTTAAACACTTAGAATAATGCTCAATAATTGATAATTACTATCCAATTATTTTATGATTTCTTTAGTCTGTCCTATTCAAAGCAGTTTCTTTAATTCATTCATTTGCTCATTCAGTCATTCATTCAGGGATTCATAGTTCATTCAAGAATCATGCAGGGATTCCTTATTTCCTTCCTTTCTCCTTCTCTTTTTAAATGTCGTCTGTTTTATTTTCGGCTGTGTTGGGTCTTCCTTGCTGCGTGCAGGCTTTTTCTAGTTGTGGCGAGTGGGGCGGTGGCTACTCTCTAGTTGCAGTGAGTGGGCTTTTCATTGCAGTGGCTTCTTCTGTTGCGGAGCACGGATTCTTGGCGCACAGGCTTAGTTGCTCCACAGAGTGTGTGATGTTTACAGACATCAAACCTGAGAGATCAAACCTGTGTCCCCTGCATCAGCAGGCAGATTCTAAACACCACTGAGTAACAGCCAAATGTCACCGCCATTTTTCTTTAGCCAGGCATTTTTCCTTTGAACACTTACATATCCCGAAGGTACCCCCTGCTCCTGGATGTGGATCACCCCTGAAGCAACATCAAATAGCGACTGCCACACATTAGACTATGGAATCCATTTAGTTACTTGCAGTCTTCATATTATTTCTCTGGTTAATCTTGTGTTAAGCATCTTCCGGATAAAGAAAAGTGCACAATTCATATGTGTGCAGCTGAACAAATTTTGGATGCTATGAACACATGTGTGTAACAACCATCTTGATCAAGAGATAGAACTTTTCCCAGACTTTCAGATGCCCAGGACCTCCCCCCAGGGTCCTAAACCCTACCTCTGCCCCAAAGATAACCGTGTCCTGTTTTCTAAGACCACACCCTAGGTTTGCCTGCTTTTGAAGTTGTTATGAATGGAATCACACGGTGTGTACTTTTTTCTGTATAGTTTCTTTCACTTGAGGTTATCTTTATAGGTTTATCCCTTTTGTTGTGTCTAGAGTACTCTGTTCATTTTCATAGCCATCTAGGATTCCATTGCTCAGATTTACCGCAATCCATTTAATATATCACAAGCCACATCATCATTATGAGGAGTGTTTGGACTGTTTTCTTATTATGCTATGAATTTTCTTGACCTTGTCTTTTGATCGACATCAGTATGCATGTGTGTTGGGTATACACCCAGGAGTGGAAAAATTGGTTCATGCAATACGCACACGTTTCCCTTTAGTACCTATTCCATAGAGTTTTCCAGAGTGCTGGACCTATTTACACTCCAACCAGAATAATAGAAGGGTTCTCAATGTTCCTTATCTTCCTTCTCAGTTGGTATTGTCATTATAAAAGTTTTGTTTTGTCTGGTTCAATGTTAGCCATCAGTGGGTGTGGAGTGGTGTCTCATTGTGGTTTTACTCTCCAGTTTCCTGATGACTAATGATGTTAAGCATCTTTTTAATTTGTTTATTTGGAGAAGGAAATGGCAACCCACTCCAGTATTCTCGCCTGGGAAATCCCATGGTCAGAGAGGCCTGGTGGGCTTCAGTCCATGGGGTCACAAAAGAGTCGGATATGACTTAGCAACTAAATAACAACAACAAGATGTTTGTAACCTGTTTGGTTATTCTCTTTTGTTAGGTGCCTGTTCAAATTCCTAGTCCTTTTTTGTGTGTGTTAGATTTTCTGCATTTTTATTCTTGATTTCTAGGAAGTCATTGTGTACCACGTGCTTTCTTGATTATATGCTTTGCAGTCTTATTTAACTCTGTCGTTCCTGTTCACTGATTTACTGGTTGTAATTTAGTTCATCTGATGAGTGTCATTTCACTAATTTTCAGAGCCATATTTGTGCATGTGAGTATTTCAGTAAATAAAATGGAACATGAAAGTGCTTCAGAATAAGAGTTCTTGAACTTTTAAGTCCTGTGTGTGTGTGTGTTGGATTGTGTTTTAGGAGTCTTAGGACCACCCACATGTTTGCTAATTGGCTATAAGGACTTGCAGGTCTTTGGAGCAGGTCACACTTACAGCTGAGGTTTATTCCAGGGAAGAGGTGTGGAGCAAGGACAACAAAGCAAAGAGGGACATCAGAGGAGTTTGGAGAGGTGGACGCAGCTTCTGAGTCTTTCTCTTCTGGGCGCACAGATAGACATCCTTTTCCTCCACCCCCGAGACAGGCGTGAGAAAGCAGGTCAGGGATGCCTGAGGAGTCTCAGGTCTGCCGTTATGTTGCTGAGTCCAGTCCAAGCTCACTCTGCTCACAGCACAACAGGCCAGCAAGTTGAGAGATGAGGTGGCATATCTAAAGAAGATGGCAAATTAATGTCTCAAAACAACCACCTTTTCAGGGACTGAATGCCACTTTCTTTTATAGAACAGAGAGCAGGAGGAGAGGAGGAAGGCAAGTAAAAAGGCCACTAACCTTACAAACATCCCTAAAATGCCAGCCTCAGAGAAAATGTGTATATTTCTCTTTTCTTACAGCCATCCACAGATGGACAGGGTCAGGGTGTTTCCCTGAACAAAGGCATTTCGATTTAACATTCAGGCAGAGGGGCAGAGTTCTCTGGGGGAGGCCATTAAGGATGGACAGTGTCATATTATTGAAAAAAATTATTGAAATTTATTGAAAAAGCAACAGGAAGGATCTTACATGTAGTCAGATTTTGTTACAGTTACATGGTGCTGGGCTGGACCTGTAGACACATTCTTCTGTGTTCATCCTTAGCCACCTAATCTCAGGACCCCACCTGTGAATGAGGCACCGGTCTTGATGGTTGTGCAAAGACACTCAGACAAGCTGGTATGGTATGTTCTTTGTTTCAGGTCCACACACAGAACCATCAGTGATTGATAAGAGAAGCAAGAAACTTTTTTCAAGTTTCTAAGTTAATTTGTATTTTATCCATCATCGAAGCATAAAATACTATTTAAAAAAATCCTTTATATTGGACTACAGTTGATTAATGATGTGTTAGTTTCAGGTGTACAACAAAGTGATTCAGTTATACGCACACATGGATTAATATCTATTCTTTTTCAAATTCTTTTCCCATTTAAGTTATTCCAATCCCAAAGAAAGGCAATGCCAAAGAATGTTCAAACTACCGCACAACTGCACTCATCTCACACGCTCGTAAAGTAATACTCAAAATTCTCCAAGCCAGGCTTCTGTAATACGTGAACTGTGAACTTCCTGATGTTCAAGCTGGTTTTAGAAAAGGAAGAGGAACCAGAGATCAAATTGGCGACATCTGCTGTATCATGGAAAAGCAAGAGAGTTCCAGAAAAACATCTATTTCTGCTTTATTGACTATGCCAAAGCCTTTGACTGTGTGGATCACAATAAACTGTGGAAAATTCTGA
>SJYW01045491.1:779721-804463 GCA_006410735.1 Raphicerus campestris
CCACACATTAGACTATGGAATCCATTTAGTTACTTGCAGTCTTCATATTATTTCTCTGGTTAATCTTGTGTTAAGCATCTTCCGGATAAAGAAAAGTGCACAATTCATATATGTGCAGCTGAACAAATTTTGGATGCTATGAACACATGTGTGTAACAACCATCTTGATCAAGAGATAGAACTTTTTCCAGACTTTCAGATGCCCAGGACCTCCCCCCAGGGTCCTAAACCCTACCTCTGCCCCAAAGATAACCGTGTCCTGTTTTCTAAGACCACACCCTAGGTTTGCCTGCTTTTGAAGTTGTTATGAATGGAATCACACGGTGTGTACTTTTTTCTGTATAGTTTCTTTCACTTGAGGTTATCTTTATAGGTTTATCCCTTTTGTTGTGTCTAGAGTACTCTGTTCATTTTCATAGCCATCTAGGATTCCATTGCTCAGATTTACCACAATCCATTTAATATATCACAAGCCACATCATCATTATGAGGAGTGTTTGGACTGTTTTCTTATTATGCTATGAATTTTCTTGACCTTGTCTTTTGATCGACATCAGTATGCATGTGTGTTGGGTATACACCCAGGAGTGGAAAAATTGATTCATGCAATACGCACACGTTTCCCTTTAGTACCTATTCCACAGAGTTTTCCAGAGTGCTGGACCTATTTACACTCCAACCAGAATAATAGAAGGGTTCTCAATGTTCCTTATCTTCCTTCTCAGTTGGTATTGTCATTATAAAAGTTTTGTTTTGTCTGGTTCAATGTTAGCCATCAGTGGGTGTGGAGTGGTGTCTCATTGTGGTTTTACTCTCCAGTTTCCTGATGACTAATGATGTTAAGCATCTTTTTAATTTGTTTATTTGGAGAAGGAAATGGCAACCCACTCCAGTATTCTCGCCTGGGAAATCCCATGGTCAGAGAGGCCTGGTGGGCTTCAGTCCATGGGGTCACAAAAGAGTCGGATATGACTTAGCAACTAAATAACAACAACAAGATGTTTGTTACCTGTTTGGTTATTCTCTTTTGTTAGGTGCCTGTTCAAATTCCTAGTCCTTTTTTGTGTGTGTTAGATTTTCTGCATTTTTATTCTTGATTTCTAGGAAGTCATTGTGTACCATGTGCTTTCTTGATTATATGCTTTGCAGTCTTATTTAACTCTGTCGTTCCTGTTCACTGATTTACTGGTTGTAATTTAGTTCATCTGATGAGTGTCATTTCACTAATTTTCAGAGCCATATTTGTGCATGTGAGTATTTCAGTAAATAAAATGGAACATGAAAGTGCTTCAGAATAAGAGTTCTTGAACTTTTAAGTCCTGTGTGTGTGTGTGTTGGATTGTGTTTTAGGAGTCTTAGGACCACCCACATGTTTGCTAATTGGCTATAAGGACTTGCAGGTCTTTGGAGCAGGTCACACTTACAGCTGAGGTTTATTCCAGGGAAGAGGTGTGGAGCAAGGACAACAAAGCAAAGAGGGACATCAGAGGAGTTTGGAGAGGTGGACGCAGCTTCTGAGTCTTTCTCTTCTGGGCGCACAGATAGACATCCTTTTCCTCCACCCCCGAGACAGGCGTGAGAAAGCAGGTCAGGGATGCCTGAGGAGTCTCAGGTCTGCCGTTATGTTGCTGAGTCCAGTCCAAGCTCACTCTGCTCACAGCACAACAGGCCAGCAAGTTGAGAGATGAGGTGGCATATCTAAAGAAGATGGCAAATTAATGTCTCAAAACAACCACCTTTTCAGGGACTGAATGCCACTTTCTTTTATAGAACAGAGAGCAGGAGGAGAGGAGGAAGGCAAGTAAAAAGGCCACTAACCTTACAAACATCCCTAAAATGCCAGCCTCAGAGAAAATGTGTATATTTCTCTTTTCTTACAGCCATCCACAGATGGACAGGGTCAGGGTGTTTCCCTGAACAAAGGCATTTCGATTTAACATTCAGGCAGAGGGGCAGAGTTCTCTGGGGGAGGCCATTAAGGATGGACAGTGTCATATTATTGAAAAAAATTATTGAAATTTATTGAAAAAGCAACAGGAAGGATCTTACATGTAGTCAGATTTTGTTACAGTTACATGGTGCTGGGCTGGACCTGTAGACACATTCTTCTGTGTTCATCCTTAGCCACCTAATCTCAGGACCCCACCTGTGAATGAGGCACCGGTCTTGATGGTTGTGCAAAGACACTCAGACAAGCTGGTATGGTATGTTCTTTGTTTCAGGTCCACACACAGAACCATCAGTGATTGATAAGAGAAGCAAGAAACTTTTTTCAAGTTTCTAAGTTAATTTGTATTTTATCCATCATCGAAGCATAAAATACTATTTAAAAAAATCCTTTATATTGGACTACAGTTGATTAATGATGTGTTAGTTTCAGGTGTACAACAAAGTGATTCAGTTATACGCACACATGGATTAATATCTATTCTTTTTCAAATTCTTTTCCCATTTAAGTTATTCCAATCCCAAAGAAAGGCAATGCCAAAGAATGTTCAAACTACCGCACAACTGCACTCATCTCACACGCTCGTAAAGTAATACTCAAAATTCTCCAAGCCAGGCTTCTGTAATACGTGAACTGTGAACTTCCTGATGTTCAAGCTGGTTTTAGAAAAGGAAGAGGAACCAGAGATCAAATTGGCGACATCTGCTGTATCATGGAAAAGCAAGAGAGTTCCAGAAAAACATCTATTTCTGCTTTATTGACTATGCCAAAGCCTTTGACTGTGTGGATCACAATAAACTGTGGAAAATTCTGAANTGTATGTACCTTGGCAATGAATAAACTTGCTGTGGTTTTCTAAGCTACTCTGTTGTCACAGAATGTATGGGTTTTCTTGAAGGTGATCCCCCAGTATGCCTCTTGTAAGGGAGGGGATTTGGGGCTAAAGAAGTGAAAAGGTGTGAATTTGGGGTCAAAATGCTTTCAGAGGAAGAGGAAGGCATTTTTGTTTCATTTTAAGCATCATTTCAAGAAAGTGCAATCCCTCCCTCATTGCAGATGTTAAAGAGATTTAGTCCTTTAATCTAATAATTCTGCATCCACTTGTCTTTATATACTGAAAGGGGTAAGATCACTGAGTATGAGATAGCTCCTCCTGTCTGGAAAATGATAACAAGGACTCATCTGTTTGGCTTTGTTTTGTTACCACCTTTGTTTCTGTTCCTGAAATAGACCTTGAGTGTCCCAAATATTTATTCTCTATTTCTGCCACAGTGATAGAACTTTGAGTTTGACATCTCACTGTCAGGAATTTCCAAGTCTTTCTTACCCCTGGAGTGGCCAAGTGACCACTCTGTGACAAGTCCTTTCCATGAGTAGAAGGGGATTAGGAATGTCAGGGGGAGGGAAGCCCCCCTTCCCTTTTAACCCTGCACACTGCTTGCTATTCAGGATGGTGGTAAGGCAGTTGGGGGTCAGTGAGGACAGTGACCCTACACAGCTGGGGAAGCAGAATGAGTGGGGCGGCCGTCACTTATGAGAACAGGTAAGCTCTGGGCATGGGTGTGTGTCTGGGGCTCCAACCTGGAGGATGCGTCCATCTGGGGACACGGCTTCTGCATGCAACCTCAGTGCCCACCTTCTCCGTTTGCTTCCCTTCGTAGAAGCAGGTGTCTGGGTTTCTTGCTTGTTTTGTTCTATTTTCTACACTAGAATCTTCGTTTTTTGCTGACGCTTCTCTCTGTGAAATGTCTCTCTCCTCTAGCAACAGTTGTGAAGCATTTTAAAAATGTTTAGACCCTGGTATCATTTGGAATATATACCAAGGAAATGATCAGTAACTCACATAAAAATTTTTCATCGTATCTGCAGAGTGTACTTCAAGGAACTGGAATGTATTTACTTAATGGGCACACTTGTTTTATTGCCCTCTGCTTTATTGTGCTTCACAGATCCTGTGTTGCTTACAAGTTGAAAGTTGGAGGCGACCCTCTGTTGGTGCTGTTCATTGACAAATGAGCTGGCACGCAGGATCTTAAGTTGTCTCACCAGGGATGACCCACATGAACCTGGTTATCTGAGAGCCTGGTGGAGATGTACAATGAGATGAATTCTGTTGTCACGCCTGCTAACACAGCACCCGTACTGTAGCCTATGGATCAAGAAGACTTTCAAGTCGTTATTTAAGGAATGCATTTCATAAAGCTTTACCTGCCATAGATGGAGATTCCTCTGATGGATCTGGACAAAGTCAACTGAGAATCTTGTGGAAGGGACTCACCATTCTAGATGCTATTAAGAACATGGGACTTCCCTGGTGGTCGAGTGGTTGAGAGTCCACCTTGAAGTTTTGGGGACACAAGTTTGATCCCTGGTTAGGGAACTGAGACCCTACCTGCCACAGAATAGCGAGGCCCGAGTGCCGCTAGCCCTGAGCCCTAGCACCTCAACTAGAGAGTCCTAGTTGTTTAGTTGCTAAGTTGTATCCGACTCTGCGACCCCATGGGCTGCAGCACGCCAGGCTTCCCTGTCCTTCACGATCTCCCAGAGCTTGCTCACCACTGAGTCGGTGATGCCATCCAACCATCTCATCCTCTGTCGTTCCTGAGAGCCACAATGAAAGAGCCTACATGGTGCAATGAAGATCCCGAGTGCCACAGCTAAACCAGATACACCCAAATATATAAATAAATAAATATTTTTTTAAGAGACCATTCATGAGGAGGAAGGAACTGCAGTGTGGTGGAAACAAAAAACGAATTATAATCAGAAGTGAAACTTGAAGATGTGGCTGAATGACTGCAATCTTATGGTAAAACTTTAATGGATTAAGAGCTGCTTCTAATGGGTGAGCAAAGGAAGTGGTTTTTTGAGATGGACTCTACTGTTTAAAGATGCTGTAAAGATTGTTGAAATGACAACCAAGGATTTAGAATATTACATAAACTTAGCTGATAAAACAATGACAGGTTTGAGAGGCTCAATTACAATTTTGAGAGAAGTTCTACTGTGGGTGGAATGCTCGCAAACATTTGTGTGCCTGTACGCATAACGTGTGCTTAGGTATAATGTGCATTGATTATTGTTTAGTAGCTCAGTTATGTCCGACTGCAGCCCACCAGGCTCCTCTGTCCGTGGGATTTCCCAGGCAAGAACACTGGGAGGGAGCTGCCATTTCCTTCTCCAGGGGATCTTCCCAACCCAGGGATTGAACCCAGGTCTCCTGCATTGGGAGGCAGATTCTTTACCTCTGAGCCACCTGGGAAGTCCTGGTATTAAGTACACTAGGGTAAATCCTTTACTGAAATGCTAAGCAAGATGCACCAAGGGACTTCTCTGGTGGTCCAGTGGTTAAGACTTTGCCCGAGGTGTGGGTTTGATCCCTGCTTGGTAAGCTAAGATCCCCTACCTCCAGCCAAAAAAACCAAAATATNGTAAATCTTTTACTGAAATGCTAAGCAAGATGCACCAAGGAACTTCTCTGGTGGTCCAGTGGTTAAGACTTTGCCCGAGGTGTGGGTTTGATCCCTGCTTGGTAAGCTAAGATCCCCTACTTCCAGCCAAAAAAACCAAAATATAAAATAGAGGCAACAGTGTAACAAATTTAATAAAGACTTTAAAAATGGTCCACTTAAAAAAAAAATCTTAAAAAAGCTTTCTTGCACCTAAGATGTAAATATCAAAAATACTCCCCCCACCCCCAGAGACAGCCCATGATTTAAATTTCAGCAAAAATGAAAGTATAGTTAAAACCCCTTTAATTATAAGCAAGGTTGGCTGATTCAGAATGGAAATTCCATGCTGAGCAGCAGTATGGCTTCATGGGTGCTAGGAGATAAGGGTCTTTATGTCTTCGGTTTGCTTCCCATTCAAACTTGTTTTTCTTTAAATTTTGAACCCAGGAGTCAGACACTAAACTGTGCCTCACATGGACATATATATCCCCAAGCAAATTTATTTAACCTTCAGAGCTCTGTAAATGCATCCTCAGTCACTCAGTTGTGTCCAACTCTGTGTGACCGTGTGGACTGTAGCCCCACCAGGCTCCTTTGTCCATGGAATTCTCAAGGCAAGAATACTGGAGTAGGGTGACCGTTTCCTTCTCCAGGGAATCTTCCCAACCCAGGGATCGAACCTGGGTTTCCTGCATTGGCAGGCAGATTCTTTACCACTGAGCCACCTGGGAAGGCCTCTGCAAATGCAATGTTATTCATATACTTATTTTCTTAGAATGAACAGAGAGAGGAGAAATGGTGGTGGCCTTCTCATCACTCCCACCCCCTGTCCCAGGAAGGCTTTTTTTTTTTCTCCCTCTCACTTTAAAAGTATAGTAACTTTATGAAATTCATTCAGTCTGCCTCTGAGATCTACAACTAGGAGGAGATATTGTTTCTTTATGATACCTAAAAATAATCTGGTCTTTTTCACCAGCAACATAACTGGTTACTAGACATAAAGGTCTTTAGTCCTATCGAGTTTCAACCTCCCTAGCATTTGATCTCTTAACATCCCCTTTAGGTAACGTGGGCATTTTCAGAGAGAAGCTCAGGGGCTCCGATTTCTGTCTTCAAAGACCCACGCTGGCCTCTCCCCAGGATGGCATCTGGGTGCCTGGGGCCAGAAGTGTCATTTCAGCAAAGCTGGGTCAGGGGAAGGGTGGGTGAGAGTCACAGCGTCCTCTCTCTAGTTGGAAGAGGGTTGCCCTGCCCATGTGGGCGATTGAGATTTGTTTTTTGTGGCTGTTTCTAAGGAACCTGGCCTCAATGTAGGTCTCCTTGGCGCTCAGGTCTCTGGAGCGTTTGTCTCCCATCCAGCCCTGCAGTCCTCTTCCAGCTCTGGGTTCAAGGCCTTGGAGCCCCCTCCCCAGGGCCCATAGACTCTCAGGGTGTCTTCAGAGTCATGATCGAATGGGAGCGCCTGAGAGCAGTCAAGAATTCCGCGCTCTCCCTGGGAAGATGTGAGAGTCCGGGTTCACTGCAATCATTTCTTTTATTTGCATCTCAGCTGTCAGGGGCCAGTATTCCTTCCTCAGTTTTCACATCTTATCTCCCTTGGGGCTCCCGGGGGGAGCGGCTGAAGTCTGAGGGTCCTTCCTGAGTGCCCTTAGGGCTCACCAGCTCACACTGGAGGGCTGCAGTCACTGATGGCTCTGACACCCTTGACATTTATAGGGCAGGAAATTGTCCATCTCTCAGATATATATATTTTATATGTGTGTGTGGACTATAAAGAAAGCTGAGTGTCCGAGAATTGATGCTTTTAAACTGTGGTGTTGCAGAAGACTCTTGAGAGTCCCTTGGACTCCAAGGAGATCCAACCAGTCCATTCTAAAGGCGATCCGTCCTGGGTGTTCATTGGAAGGACTGATGCTAAAGCTGAAACTCCAGTACTTTGGCCACCTGATGCGAAGAGCTGACTCCTTTGAAAAGACCCTTATGCTGGGAAAGATTGAAGGCAGGAGAAGGGGATGATAGAGGATGAGATGGATAGATGGCATCACCGACTCAACGGACATGAGTTTGAGTAAACTCTCGGAGTTGGTGGTGGACAGGGAGGCCTGGTGTGCCGTGGTTCATGGGGTCGCAAAGAGTCAGATATGACAGAGTGATTAAACTGAACTGAACTGATATGTATATGGCTTCCCTTGTAGCTCAGTTGGTAAAGCATCTGCCTGCAATGCAGGAGACCCGGGTTCAAACCATGGGTTGGAAAGGTCCCCTGGAGAAGGGAATGGCAACCCACTCTAGTATTCTTGCCTGGACAATCCCCATGGACAGAAGAGCCTGGTAGGCTACTGTCCATGGAATCAGAGTTGGACATGACTTAGCAACTAAACTACTACTATGCATATATATATGTATATATTTCAGATTCTTATCCATTATCAGTTGTTAGAAAATATTGAAAATAGTTCCCTGTGATTACAGTAGATCTTGTTGGTTATCTATCTTATATACAGTGGTATGTATCTGTTAACCCCAAATTCCTAATTTATCCCTTCCCCACCCTTTCCCGCTTTGGTAACCTTACCTTGGTGTTCAATGTCTTTGAGTCTATTTTCGTTTTGTAAATAAATTCATTTGTGTCATTTTTTTAAGATTCCACACATAAGTGATATCGCATGATATTTTTCCTTCTCTATCTTTCTTCACTTAGTATGATCAGCCGCAAGACCGTCCGTGTTGCTATAAATTGCCTTATTTCATTCTTTTCTGTGACTGAGTAGTGTTCCACTATCTGTATAGACCACATCTTTATCTGTTCATCTGTTGATGCACATTGAAGTTGCTTTGTTTGTTTTATTTGCCCTTTCCAGGTAAGAGGCTCCCCTCAGATTCTGGTAATGCCTGGCAGTGCTCATGACCGATGTGAAAGGTTAGCAACTGTGTGTGCAGCTTTTGGTCTCATTGAGTGGAGCTTCCGTCTTCTGAGTTATTGCTTTAGATCCTCAACCAAACTCCTGAGTGATCGGCCTTCACCTTGTACACTTTTTAAGGTGCAGACCTTATTACAACTTTTCCCTGGAGAAAGAGGACCAACCAGGGCTCTGGTCAGACTGACTCACAGGCTAAATTCAGCAACTGAATTCAGTTGTGGGCTTCCCTCATAGCTCAGTTGGTAAAGAATCTGCCTGCAATGCAGGAGACCCTGGTTCATTCCTGGGTCGGGAAGATCCTCTGGAGAAGGGTTAGGCTACCCACTCCAGTATTCTTGGGCTTCCCTGGTGGCTCAGCTGGCAAAGAATCCGTCTGCAATGTGGGAGACTTGGGTTTGATTCCTGAATTGGGAATATCCCCTGGAGAAGGGAAAGGCTACCCCTTCCAGTATTCTGGCCTGGAGAATTCCATGGACTATATAGTCCATGGGGTCGCAAAGAGTCAGACATGACTGGCCGACTCTCCCTTTCACTTTTTGAAGTCGTAGTCTCTCCAGCTGTATCACTTGATATCACTCTCCAGCCATGACAAGGAGGCACACAAGGAGTGCATTTCTGGGTGGAAATTTGAACGTGCCCACAAACCACTGTTGACATACTCCCTGTGGCTGCAGGAGGTGCTTACAAGTCAGGGGACGGTTTACTTTGCCTGGGGAGTCAAGGGTTTCAAAAAGATAGAAGATACGTAGAATAAGTACCTATGCATTAAACTGAGTTGAAATGGACAATTCTTGCCCAAACACTCTGTCTTGTAACTCTCCTTCCTTAGGGCTTGTCCCCTTCAGTGACTGCTTTGACTTAGTAATTTTCATAAGTGAACTGATTTTAGCATTTTCGAGGGTATAAGTTAAATCGTTGTTGTTCAGTCGCTCAGCTGTGTCTGACTCTTTGCGACCCCATGGACTGACTGCAGCACTCCAGGCTCCCCTGTCCGTCACCCTCTCCCAGAGTTTGCTCAAACTCATGTCCATTGAGTCAGTGATGCCATCCAGCCATCTCATTCTCTGTCGCCCCCTTCTCCTCCTGCCTTCAATCTTTCCCAGCATCAAGGTCTTTTCCATGAGTCAGCTCTTTGTCTCAGGTGGCCAAAGTATTTAGCATCAGTCCTTCCAGTGAATATTCAGGGTTGATTGGCTGGTTGGATCTCCTTGCTGTCCAAAGGACTCTCAAGAGTCTTCTCCAGCACTACAGTTCAAAGGCATCAATTCTTTGGTGCTCAGTCTTCTTTATGGTCCGCCTCTCACATCCATACATGACCACTGGAAAATTAAATACAAAGTATAAATTAAGTACAAAGCATCTAGTTTAGACCTGCTTATTTCATTTGCAGATTGTGTGTCCAAATCTATTTTGCAGGTTTTCATTTTTAATCTTGAAGTTTTTAAACAAGTAGAATATTTAAGATATTGGTGTACGAAAACACTGTAACAAATTGAGTTTAGTTTGATCCCATTAGCATGACTCATTCATGCTAACTCTTGTTCTCTATTTTGCTTGATGAACACTTAACTTTTCAGCTCAATTCAGTCACTCAGTCATGTCCAGACTGTCTGTGACCCCATGGACTGCAGCATGCCAGGCTTCCCTGTCCATCACCAACTCCAAGGACGTCTATTTAGTTTACAGCAAATGCATCACATTTCCACTAGAGGGAGGAGAAGTGCTAATTTTAAAAACTGAGAAATGAGCTGTTCTTTTTGCCCAGATAACCACTCCCCTCATTGCACACTGTGCTTAGAGAAACAGTGGCTGTTCCTTTCATTTTTATTTGAATGTCTGCTCCAAAGGGAGAACAGAGGACAAACCACGGAACATTTCTAGGTCAGAGTAGCAATTCTTTAAAAGTGGCTGATTTCTTGCTTTATGAGTTCTAAACACAGCCCTGGGGTTAAAAACATTTTCAAAGGAAGATCTTAGTGATCAGAGAAAGCCATCTCTTTCTTTAATGGTTGTGGAAAATGGGGCCCAGAGAGAGGGTTGCCCTGCCTGAGATGGGAGAATTTTCTAATAGCAGATGCAAAAATAGAAATGCTGCCCAGTTCTTTTTCTACTGCTCTTTAGAATGCAGTCGATGGGGTCAGCATATCTAATCTAATGCTGTAGCTATTTTAGACACACACCTACGTATATGCTTTTGTACACATATACGAATGCGTGTATTTTCCACCCTCTGACTTTTGGGGTCTGGCATTAAGAAACATTTGTTTATTTGCTCTTAATCCTCCCCCCATCCCAACTCCCCTCTCCATATTACTCTAGATGCAAAAGACAGTGCTTATGTAGGACATGTCTGATGAATTCAGCAAGGTCCAAGATCTTGTAATTACTGACCAATCAGCAAAATGCCCTAGTTTAAAGAACACACCATAAACTTTCCTGTGAACTCTCCAAAATTTTTATTAACATGCATGACATTAGAGGTTGTGCTTATTTTGCCATAATTGAGGGTGTCTCATTTCTTTGGAACATAACAAAATATTTGAGGAAGCTCTCAAATTTCACTTCTGGCTAAACTCGGTCTGTAATGCATTCTGTGCTCATCTTCGAGGTAAGAAAGATGATTTTCTGAGTTCTAACTGAAAAGCGAACAAAACCCCAAATACCCAAATCTTCTAGTCTGAAGTTGTTAAAAAAAAAACAAAACCCAACAAACGAAGACAATAAAAAAGCAAGAACAGAGTAAGACCAAAGTAAATCACCGGGGTGTGCTTTTGGAAGTCATTAAAGAAGATTTATTTCTACATTTTCTGTAGTCAGAACGTCTGATAAGGAGTTTTCCCTCTGCCTCTGGACCCTCTGACTAGCCACTCTAGTCTATGTCTACCTGAGAGGAACTTCATCAAAAGTGAGTGGTGAAGGACTTGCCTAATGGTCCAGTGGTTAGGACTCCCTTTTGTTGTAAGGGGCAGGGGTTTGATCCCTGGTCAGAGAACTAAAGTCTCACGTTTTGTAGGGAGAAAAAAAAAAAAGGCTTCGTGTTAGGGAAGGTGGAGATACATGTTTAAGCACTGTGGTCATCTACTTTTCTCCCTTCCATTTTTGTTGAGATATAATGGATACACTTCCCAGGTGGCCCAGTGGTAAAGAATTGGCTTGCTGGTGCAGGAGACAAGGGAGGTGTGCATTCAATCCCTGAGTCAGGAAGATCCCCTAGAATAGGAAATGTCAACCCACTTTAGAATCCTTGCCGAGAGAGCCCCATGACAGAGGAGCCTGGGGGGCTACAGTCCACGGGGTCACAAAGAGTCAGACACAACTGAGCACACACACACAGCAGTGGACACACCGCGGTATACACCTAAGGCGAACAGCATAGTAACCGGACTTACACACAACACAAAATGGTTATCACACGGAGTTTAGCCACCATCCATCATCTTACGCAGATCTAAGGTTAAAGAAATACAGATTTTTCCTTGTGATGAGAACTCTTAGGATTTACCCTTTTAACAACTTTCACCCATAACATATAGCAGTGTTAATTATATTATTCATGTTGTACATCACATACTTCATCTGTATTTATCTTATAACTAGGAGTTTGTGCCTTTTTACCACGTTTATCTTACCCTCCCCGCCCCGCCCCCGAAACCACAAAGCTGATTGTGGCCATTCTTTCAGTGAAGAGATAAATCACCTTCCACTTTTATGTGCATAAATACAAAATAACAAATGAAAGCACTTCTGGCTGTAAGCAGGTATAGGTGTCATTCTCAGCTGGATGGCTCAGTGATCCTGGGTAAGATCCTCTCTGCAAAACGGGATGACCACCAGGCTTGGAGAGGAAAAAGGGCCTGCACTTTCAGTGGCCACGCTTCCATAATTGCATAATGAATGCAATTCACCTGAGACCCTTAGATCCCTTATAATTTATGAGTGAATTGTAACACAGGATCTGTTGTTCTTATACCATTTTATCACTGTTGTGATAATTTGGGAAAGCCAGGTGTTGGGTTACATTCTATGTTGGTGTCTACAAACCCTTTAGATAAATGAATCTTCTGTGAAAGAACTGCCTTTAAGTTCCTTAGGGGACTCTGGTGTGACTTTTAGTGTGACTAATGAGAAGCCGCTTCTTGCTGCTGGTGTGACTCCCACTCATGGGACCTGCTCTCCTCCTGAGACCCAGGCAGTAACCTCCACACTGCTGGCACTACCGCCCCCTACAGTCTGCTCTGTGTGTAGCACCCAGCCTGATTCTTAGCAGTCACCCTTGTTCATCACACTCAGGGGTCTTCCTTCAACTCTCTTTTTGGCATTTGTCCTGAAAGGCCTTCCCCATTGCACAGTCTGAAACACATTTCATCATTCTCTTCCCCTGAGCGCTAACTCACAACCGCCTGTCTCTCTGCATGTCTCTCTCCAGGTCATATTTATATCCAAAGTGAAAGTGTAAGTCACTCAGTCGTTCATGTCTGATTCTTTGTGATCCCATGGACTGTAGCCCACCAGGCTCCTCTGTCCCTGGGATTCTCCAGGCAAGAATACCGGAGTGGATAGCCATTCCCTTCTGCTAGGGGATCTTCCCAACTCAGGGATCGAACCCTGGTCTCCTGTATTGCAGGTGGGTTTTTTTTTTACTGTTGGAGCCACCAGGGAAGCCCTATTTATGTCCATACACACAGCTATATGCCAGGACCATAACCAGGTATCTATCTAGGTCCATGTCGACACCTAGAGCTACACTTCTGTCTGTAGTATGGGGTGTGTTTATCTGTACTTCTGCACTAGAATACATCTTCCATGAAGGCAAATGATGTGTTCTCTTGTTGCTTTAACCCCACTGTCTAGAACAGTGCCTGGTGTATGATGGATGCAAAATAGGTGTCTGTCAAATGGATTAGCCAATCTCCCACTTGTCAGGATTTGGGTTCTGGCTTTTACTAGCTATGTGGACTACTTACTTAACTTTAGCGTGACTTTATTTTCTCATTTCTCCATCAAGGATGGTGTTGTTTCTCTCAAAGATCTGGTGTGAGAATGAGATTAGATGCTGTAATGAAGAGAAGCTGCCAGGCCTGGCCCAGAAAAGGCATAAAGCTAAGGTTAATTCCCTTCTTCCTTCTGTCTTGTTGAGCACATCCTGACGTTCACCAGTCTCTGAGCTCAAAGAGAAACATGCTGATTAGTATTAACTGGTGAGTCATGTCTAGAGTTGGTAAAATGAGAGTTCCCAGCTCAAGAAGAGTATAAACATAAACACTATAACAGTATATTCCACAGGAGAGATGACAAAACACTGAGCTGATGTGCCCACAAGTTCAAGCAAGGCGATGGTAAATGTATATACATACATAAAGTCGAGAGCAATGGTAGCTTATTTCTTAATTTTATTAAAAGAAAAAAATTGAGTTAAGAGCTATACTTTTGCTATTAGTATCTTGTAACATGAACTTAAGCATTTACCCCATCACCCAACACAGGAGATCATGTTTCAAAAATGAAAAACACTTTCAAGAAGGCCTCTTTCCATTTGTATTAAAAAAAAAAATAGGTTTCCAACAGAGAAATACCTCCCTTAGAAAGAGAAACCACTTTAGTCAATAAAAATATTAACCTTAAACATCTGTTAGGAGTTTCACATGCATTATTGCACACATTGTTCACATTAAACCTATGAATCAGCTACTATTATTATCTTCGATCTGTTTTATAGCCAGTTAACCAGTCCAGGGTCACAAGGCTAGTTAACTGTGCAGCCTGGAAACATCTTATATTTGTCTGACCCTGGAGCCAGTGAGAGTCCCTGGCCATTACACTTGGAGATGACAGCAAAGCAGTCCCAGTGGCAGTTTCATCTAACCAAACATATATCAGCACCAAAAGATGAAAACTAAGAAAAACAAATACATCAAGTTCTTATTTGTTGTTTACAAATGGTCTATTTACAAGTTGGGCTTCCTGGGTGGCTCAGTGGTTAGGAATCCGCTGGCCAGTGTAGGAGATGCAGGAGGTGCTGGTTTGATCCCTGGGTTGGGAAGGTCCCCTGGAGAAGGAAATGGCACCCCACTCCAGAATTCTTGCCAGGAAATCCTATGGACAGAGGAGCCTGGCAGGCTACAGTCCATGGGGTTGCAAAGAGTCAGACAGGACTGAGCAACTGAGCCTGCACACATCCTCTATAAGTCATCACAATCCACCCTACATAGGATGGGGTGAGATTTTATATTACTTTATAGATGAAGGAGGAGAAGTTATAGAACTTCACTGATGCCCCCTGGTAATAAGGGGTAGAGCCTAGACTCCACTTTCTGATTGTAGATCTTTGTTCTTTCCCCTGCCCTCCTTGACTTTCCAGGAGAAACTTCCTCTTCTACAGTTGGAGACTCAGTCATTGACAGAGTATCTTCCAAGTGTCAGTGACTCTAGCAGCTACCATGAGCACACAGGGCTCAGATAAACACAGACACAATCCCTCCTCTTTGGGGGAAAGACAGATAATAAACATATAAATGCAGACGATATGAGGTCCATGGTGGTGACTGTGCCACAGACAAAATTAAAGTATGTGAAGGGGATTGGGAGAACCAGGTTGGGGAAAGGATTGAGATTTTAACTTGGGTTGTGTGGGGAGGCTGCTCTGTGAAAGAGATATTTTAGTACCAGAAAGAGGTGAGAAAATCAGCACGTGGCTATCTGGAGGGATAGGCAGACACCACTGCACGTGCAAAGGCCCTGAGGTGATGGGAGGACTCTTGATGTGTACAAGGAACAAGTCCACAATCCTGAGGGTCGTCTCTTCTGCCATGGAGGGTAAGGACCTGTAGGTGCAGCCTCTGAGGGTTTGGTGCCAACAGGCCTGTGGAGGGAACCACCCCCTGCAGGCAAAGAAGAGCCCTAAGGTAGCAAGAAATCNTACAATCCTGAGGGTCGTCTCTTCTGCCATGGAGGGTAAGGACCTGTAGGTGCAGCCTCTGAGGGTTTGGTGCCAACAGGCCTGTGGAGGGAACCACCCCCTGCAGGCAAAGAAGAGCCCTAAGGTAGCAAGAAATCAGAGGACAACCTAGGCAGAACACTCTTTGACATAAATCACAATAATATCATTTTCTGTCTCCTACAGTTATGGAAATAAAAAGAAAAAAAAATGGGACTTAATTAAACTTAAAAGCTTCTGCACAGCAAAGGAAATCATAAACGAAACAAAAAGAGAACCCACAGAATGGGAGAAAATATTTGTAAACGATGCAACCAAAAAGGGATTAACCTCCAAAATGCACAAACAGCTTATGCAGCTCAATATCAAAAAAGCAAGGAACCCAATNAGTTGGGTGGAGGAGTATCATATCTTTCTCTGTCTCTTTCTCTCTCTGTCCCTCCCTTCTGTCCTTCCTTCCTTGATAAAATGGGAAGTCACACAGTCTTTGATGTGATAGAAAGTGTTGGAGCTCCAGAATCATTGGCAGATTCTTCTATGTAGTCTGGTCAGACCTCACCAGAAAGAGACAGGGCGCCAGGTCAGGCTGTGATGGCATGGGGTGGGATGACTTCCTGAATCTGCAGGACCCTCTGAGGGGCCCTGTTTGCTCCTAGGATGCGTGGGTGGTGGCAGTGAAGAATCTGGAGTCCTGGATCAGGACTGGGAGGGTCACTGGCTAGCTGAACAAACTGTGGTGAAATCACTCATCTGTCCAGCCTGTCCTTCTCGCATCTGTAAAGAATAGGAGTGAAAGTTTCATTTATCCAAGTAGCATCTCTATATAGCTCTTATTTCCTGCCAGGCCTGCTGCTGAGCACTTCAGAGGCATTGACTCTAATTCTGCAGGCCGGTCCTCTGAGGTCGGCCCAGCTCTTACTCCCGATTTACTGATTGGGGAAAGAAGCCGCCAGAAGGTGAAGTGGCTGCTCAGGGCCACCGGCGAGGGTCTGACATAGCTGGGATTCCAACCCACGCAGGCAGACTCTGTCGTCTGGCTTTCAGCTCTCCAGCCCCCTGCCTCTCAGTGCAGGGTTTGTACGTTCGCTCCCAGCCCATACAGCTGATGAGTGTAATTGTATGAGGCGAGATTTCAGCCCATATGGGGAGCTCTTGCGCTAATCTGTTAAATTGTGGTGCACACTCTGGTCTCTTATTCTGCCTTCACTTGGGGGACACTGCCCGGCGGAGCATCCACCTCAGGAATCGGCCTGGATGCCGCTTCCACGAAAGCGAGAACTCAGGGCCTTGGTGTCCACTGACACCACCAATGATCTCTCTTCTTAAATTGGAAAACTAGATGCTGATATAGGTGGGGTGGCTGGCTGGGGGCCCTCTCCCTTCTCCTGAGGTCACTTGCTCCCCTGAGAGTTCCAGTGACTTCTGCTGAGATGACCCTAAACTGTCCTTAGCCACTCCCCTCAAGGTTAAGTGGCTTAGTGGGTGAAGAATCCACCTGCAGTGCAGGAGATGAGGGTCTGATCCCTGGGTCGGGAAGATCTGCTAGAGGAGGGCATGGCAACCCACTCCAGTATTCTTGCCTGGAGAATCCACGGACAGAGGAGCCTGAGTGAGCAGCAGTCCACGGGGTTGCAAAGAATTGGACATGACTGAGTATGCGAGAAAAAAAAGGAAAAGTTAAGTAGATTAAGGAGAAGCCACAATCACACCTTCTCCCCTGCCCCTGCACTAGGCCTCTCACATCCCCTGGAAGTTGGAAACTTCCCACAGCCTGCCCCCACAGGGAAGTGGGGGCCTCTGTACAGAAGCCTGGGCCCCACCAGGAGGCAGGAGCTAGCTTGGGCTCCTCTCCACCCCTTGTTTCAGTTCACCTCTCAAGGGTTCACGGGAGACTCTGACCTTCCTTTGGGCCACCTCTGGAGGCCGTGCTTGGGGTTCTAAGAGTCTTTTTTTTTTTTTTTTCCAGATGAAAATCTTATTTCTAAGCAGCTGGTGTGGGTTTGAGCTTCCCATGTGCTGCCGGCCTCTTTCACTCCCAGATCTGACATGAGAAATTCACATCCCCGCCTCCTCTCATGTCGACTGGGGTCCATGTGGTCAATGGCTCCCCTGTCCTTGGACGTGGGGTACACTGCCCATGTGGTCCTGGATCTCCGTGACCCTGGTGCCCGATGTCCCTCCTTGGAAGTGACCTGGGCGGTGTCTGTCCCTGTCTGTCCCCTTTGCAGTCCTGTCAGTGACGCTGGTCGCTGCTGCGGCCTCATCAGTTATTGGAGTAAATCTCTCCAAAGAAACCTCACTAGTTAAGAGCTCTCGGCGGATCGCTTTCCTTTTTCCGAGCTTAAGTAACAGAGATTTGTATTCTGTTTTCTGTTTGTGTGTTTTCGTTTTTGCTAAAACACAAGGCAGTTTACAGTGTGTATTTTTTAACCTTGCTTTTCACTGAAAATTACATCTGGTAATTTTTTCACATGAAAACACAGGTATCCACTTGCTTCTTTTTCATGTCTGCATTGTGTTGAAAGTGAAGTCGCTCAGTTGTGTCCAACTCTTTGCGACCCCACGGACTGTAGCCTGCCAGGCTCCTCTGTCCATGGGATTTTCCAGGGAAGAGGACTGGAGTGGGTTGCCATTTCCTTCTCCAAGGGATCTTCCCGACCCAGGGATCAAACCAGCACCTCCTGCATCTCCTACACTGGCCAGCGGATTCCTTACCACTGAGCCACCCAGGAAGCCCAACTCGTAAATAGACCATTTGTAAACAACAAATAAAAACTTGATGTATTTGTTTTTCTTAGTTTTCATCTTTTGGTGCTGATATATGTTTGGTTAGATGAAACTGCCACTGGGACTGCTTTGCTGTCATCTCCAAGTGTAATGGCCAGGGACTCTCACTGGCTCCAGGGTCAGACAAATATAAGATGTTTCCAGGCTGCATGGTTAACTAGCCCTGTGACCTTGGGCTGGTTAACTCGCGGGTCTCCTGGGTCTCCCGCATTGTAGGCAAACACTTTACCATCTGAGCCACCGTATATACACACAATGCATATATATATGTATATACACATCATAGTTTATTTAATGAATTGTTGATTTATGGACAGATGTTCCCAGTTACTAGCCATACTAACTGATGATTCAAATGAACACCATTTGAATCATCAGTGGGTGGGTGTGTTTTCGTATGTGTATATGTGCATGTGAGTGTGTATATGTGTGTACATATGTGTGTGAATATATGTGAATACCTACATGTATTTGTGCATATCTGTGAGTATATCTGTGGAATAAATGCATAACAAGTAGTNTCTGTTTTCTGTTTGTGTGTTTTCGTTTTTGCTAAAACACAAGGCAGTTTACAGTGTGTATTTTTTAACCTTGCTTTTCACTGAAAATTACATCTGGTAATTTTTTCACATGAAAACACAGGTATCCACTTGCTTCTTTTTCATGTCTGCATTGTGTTGAAAGTGAAGTCGCTCAGTTGTGTCCAACTCTTTGCGACCCCACGGACTGTAGCCTGCCAGGCTCCTCTGTCCATGGGATTTTCCAGGGAAGAGGACTGGAGTGGGTTGCCATTTCCTTCTCCAAGGGATCTTCCCGACCCAGGGATCAAACCAGCACCTCCTGCATCTCCTACACTGGCCAGCGGATTCCTTACCACTGAGCCACCCAGGAAGCCCAACTCGTAAATAGACCATTTGTAAACAACAAATAAAAACTTGATGTATTTGTTTTTCTTAGTTTTCATCTTTTGGTGCTGATATATGTTTGGTTAGATGAAACTGCCACTGGGACTGCTTTGCTGTCATCTCCAAGTGTAATGGCCAGGGACTCTCACTGGCTCCAGGGTCAGACAAATATAAGATGTTTCCAGGCTGCATGGTTAACTACCCCTGTGACCTTGGGCTGGTTAACTCGCGGGTCTCCTGGGTCTCCCGCATTGTAGGCAAACACTTTACCATCTGAGCCACCGTATATACACACAATGCATATATATATGTATATACACATCATAGTTTATTTAATGAATTGTTGATTTATGGACAGATGTTCCCAGTTACTAGCCATACTAACTGATGATTCAAATGAACACCATTTGAATCATCAGTGGGTGGGTGTGTTTTCGTATGTGTATATGTGCATGTGAGTGTGTATATGTGTGTACATATGTGTGTGAATATATGTGAATACCTACATGTATTTGTGCATATCTGTGAGTATATCTGTGGAATAAATGCATAACAAGTAGTCACTGAGTCAAAGAATACATTCATTTCATTTTTAATTTGCTCAAAATCAGTTAATTTGGCATTCAAAAATGTTGCATCAATTTAGCCACACCAACAATGTTTAATATTCCCTCATTTTAACGTTCTCAGGTTGCATAGCTAGACAATCCTATCACATTGTTTTAATTTGTATTTTTAAAATATCAGTGAGTCTGAGGATCACTTTGTATTTCTAAGTCTTTTCTATCTTTTCCTGCCTGTTCACGTACAATGCTGGGTACTTTACTGGGTCTTTGTCTTTTTAGAATATTGATTTATAAGATTTCTTTATATATTTAGGCAGGTGGCTTATGTTATATGGTTTGTCTTATGCTATTTTTTCCCTGAAACTGTTAACATTTTAGTGTATTGAAATCTGTTCCTTACTGGCTTCTGTTTTTTGTTTGTTTTAAGATGTTATATTTTAGGGAATTTTTTGGTTCACAGCAAAATTGAGAGGTAAGTACAAAGATTTCTCATATAATCCTCTTGTCCCCAGACATGCACAGCCTCTCCCAGACCAACATCCCTCACCAGAGTGGTCCATGGATGACAATCGGTGGAGCTACATCAACACATCTTAATCACCCGAAGTCCACAGTTCACATTCAGCTCCATTCTTGGAGATACATTCTGTGGGTTTGGATGAATGTATAATGACACATATAAACCATCATAGATCGCAATAGTTTCAGTTTCATAAAAATCCTCTGTGTTCTGCCTGTTCGTTACCTCCACCCAGCGTCTACCTCAACCCCTGACCACTACTGCTCAATTGTTTTCTGTCTCCATGCTTTCGGCTTTTCCAGAATGTCATCTAGTTGGAATCAAGCAGTGTGTAGTCTGTTCATATTGGCTTCTTTCACTTGGTAAAATGCATTTAAGTTTCCTCCATGTATTTTCATGGCTTGATAGACTATATCTTTTTAGTGCTGAAGAAAATGTCACTGTCTGGATATGCCACAGTTTATTTATCTACTTACTTGCTGAAGGACATCTTGGTTGCTTCCAAGTTTTTGCAATTATGAAAAAAGTTGCTATAAACATCTGTGTGCCTCCGCCTCTCTTGTGTTGCTTTGAAAGTTTTCTTTATTTCCAAGATAAATTTCCAAAATTTAATCTTGCGTTTTTCTTCTAGTTTGGGATTTTACTTTTGGCTTCTGTTTTATAACCCATTTGAAATTATTTTTGTGGTCGAATGTATGGTGATGTTTTTCTCCACCTGTCTATTGAGTGATTTTTTAATGGCAAGTATTACATTTTGCCCTGCTTTGAACTCTGCCTAAGATGTAGCAAAGTGTTTGGCATGTGCATGACAGTATGTACTTACTGTTATGATACTTATTTGCGTAAAAAATGTTAAGCAGTACCACTAACATGTCGGGAGTGCTGACAGTAATGATAGCTACCACTTATGGGCTGGGTCAATCTAGAANCCTCTCTGCTTCACCCTTTTTACATCTTAGGTTTCCAAGGCGAGCAACATTCCAACCATGGGAAGCGAGACTGCCCTGGGAAGTCTCCGGTACTGACAATCTGAGATCTTATTTTTTCCCTCCTGCCTCCAACAGCCCTACTCTGTTCCAGTGTTGTGCTCTGATGCAGGCTGGCGTGGCAGGCACAGAGCCCGCTACGCTGCCTGTGTGGTTTCCTAGGAACCCCCGCACCAGGCGGGGCCAAAGAGAGGGTGGCAACAAAGAGAAGCCGGTAGAAGCAACCAGGGTCAGTCTCGGCCCCCGGGGGAGCAGGGCGACAGATGCCTGCTGCCGCCAGCCCATCCCTGTGAGAGGAGCTGGTACAGCAGAGGGCGGCTTGTGGCATCTGTGTCCCCATGAGGCGCTCCCAGGGCTGGCAGGGGCTGAGGACATGTGGAGCACCCACCTGCCCACCCCAGCTGGCCGGCTTCAGGCCATGCCAACTGCAGTCAGGGGCATCTGTCCTGGGCTGGGGGACATCTGATGCCTGGTAGGGCGGGCCAGGAGCCTCGAGGGAAAGGAATACAAGACAGTCCAGAAACAGAGGTGAAGTGAAACTTTCAGAAGGACTGGCACCGTGAGCCTTTGCTTTCTTAAAATGTTAATGAATTAATCTCTCTGTGTGTCTCAGTCTCCCCCCACCCCGCTTTCTCACTCTCTCTCTCATCTCTGTTCTACTGAGATGTGATTTTCATTACCCCAGGGATCTTAAGATTTCCACACCAATCATAGTAAAATTGCATAAGTAGTTTTGATATTACTACTGTGAATTTCACTGCCTTGGGGCCAGACTGAAATCCACAAGATTGAAAGAGCTGGACTTTATAGGGGGGGCAGACCAGGGAAAGGAAGAGAGACAGAGAAAGGGAGGCAGGGAGAGGAAGACAGAGAGGGAGAGAGAGGACTGACGATCTCAAAAAAATCCACGGGAATCTCATTTCTGTCTTTTATGAGCTAGTGGGAAATCAGCAAACGACTTAGCCTGTCTGAATATCATGTTCCACATCTGTTAAAGAGGGATTTAGATTAATCTTAGATTCCTAAAGCTAATAGTAGTATCTACTTTGCAGATTTATTTTGAGAATTATTAGAAAGGAACCTGCTTAGTCTAACATTTCCAACACATGCTCCTAGATGGTGGCTGTAATGGTGCATAGGTTAACACAGACGCTGACGTTGTCTTCACCTGTGTGGCCCTGTGATCGTGATTCTATTATGTTCTGTTCCTCCCAGGCAGACAGAACTCACCACAGACATGTGGTGTCATGTCAGCTTGTCATTTTCCTGGGATGCTTAAAAACGATCAAAGAAAACAAATATGGAGAAAAAGTTAATAAAGGTGTTTGTCTGAAAAGGCAGTCATCTACCTTCAAATTCTCATCCTTTCTCACTATCTTTCCCTACCCAATTTCCAGCCTTCCCATGAAACCTTTCCATATCGAGCAGCAGTCAGACTTTGACATCCCCAGAATGTAGGGATGTGAGCTCCAGAACCATCATTCATGTCTCCCCTGGTTTTGGACACCAGTTCTGGTCTGGACTGGTGTTTCTTGTCCTGCAAAGCCAGTCTGTTGGACTTCCTGGTTCTGAAATCCATTCCATCCCAGGTAAGCTCTGAGACGCTCTCCTTCCATTCTGAGACCATGGTTTCTACACTAAAATTCAGAGACCTGGTCTGATAACTGAAGGAGAAATGAAGAGACCTTTGGTAGCCCATTCTCAGATTCTTTCTGATGATATTTGGATGTGTACATCTAAGATTTTTTTTTCTTTAGTTGGAAGCCCTTTGGCTCTGAGCACTGGAGGAAATGAAGAGGATATGTGAAGTTGTTACCTGGATGGACTGCGTGAGGCTCTCATTAATTGAGAACACAATGGACCAGACAAAATAGATTTTGAATTAATTGGTTTGCAGTGTCTGAAAGCATTGCTGAGAAATACAGGACATCTTTTTGGCTAAGAAGTCCCCATTCATTATGTCACCTGATGCAGTGTTAAGTCAGTTGGTAAATGGGAGTGATATTTCCTATATTTTGGGGCAAATGACAGGTGATTTGGGAAATACATTATTTGGTTCTCGGCCATCTGGACAAAATTTATCATATTCTTGCCTATTGTACTCTGACAGCTCTCAAGTTCCATTCTTTAATAACTTTTTTCCTTTCCATGTCAATCCTTAGTTATCTAGTGGTTAACCAGACATCCCATGTTTTGTTTTAAATTCCTAAACATTCAATGGGCTTTCCCAATGGCTCAGCAGTAAAGAATCTGCCTGCCAGTGTAGGAGACACAGGTTTGATCCCTGAATCAGGAAGATCCCCTGGAAGAGAAAATGGCATTCCACTCCAGTATTCTCACCTGGGAAATCTCATGGACAGAGGAGCCTGGCAAGCTGCAGTCCCTGGGGTCACAGAAGAGTTGGACACAGCCAACCAATTGAAAGAGAGAGCCAGGATTCAATACTACTTTTTCACTTGAAGATCTTTCTTTTTGCTTCAAACATGGCTTGTGTTCATCAGCGAGGAGTGTGGCTTCTTCACCGTGCGTGGTAGCCCTTCTGCGTTGCCTTCCATTTTCAGCTCCGAGGCTCCCAGACACTGGCTGCCTCTGCCCTGTGCTCCAGCTGCCCCAGCAGCATGGCTCAGGGTGCGTTCTGGTCTCCCTGCTCCTAGCACATGTGCTGAGATCCATGAGTAGTTTTTACATCCATGCTTTTTAGCCTTTCCTCTTTGGATTAGAGTCATCTTAACACAGGGCCTCAAGCAGGTTAGGCTGTAATGAAATACTCAATATATAACAGGGGTGAGGGGAGGACAGTGTGATGGGATGCTGGGGGTGAGCTGGCCCCATGTCCCCCCAGCTTCCATAAAACGCTCCTCCTTCCTCTTGGTTGGGGTCTCCTCTCTCCCCCACTCCACTGCCTCGGAGACTCCATGTGTCCAGGACTAGGCTGAGGCCTGGGTCAGGCCGTTCCACACCCGCCCCTCTCCCCGCCAACCATGCTCCCTCCAGGATGGAGCTTGGCTTGTTGGAAGGACGTCTCTCTGTCCCCTCACGGGAATGGTGGGTCCTCCATGTCAGCCCCTGCCTCCCATTTCCACAACCCCTGCCCCTGGATCCTGGAGCAATAGAATGCCATGAAGATGGGCTCAAACATAGTCTGTGTAGGATGAAGAGTACAATTGCAGAGACCGTGACTAATGGGTGGACAGGATGCTCCGTCTGTAATACTGAGCCTCCCGGTGCTGTGCGCTACCAACCCTGTTCCTCCTCCGTCTCCTTCCCGTCTCTGCCATCTGCCTCTCCAGCAGCCTATGTCTGCAGCTGCCTCTCCCCATGTGGCCACCGGACCACTGAGCCAACCGCTCAGGCTGCTGGAGGACCGAGTGCCTGGTCCTGCTAGCCTGCTTGCCTTACATGGGCAATACCTGCCGCCATGAAGCAGTCTGGAGGAGGGAGCCCTGTTGCTGCCTTAAGTATCAAGTCCCCGTGGAGGGGAGTCCGGAGCCTGGGCTCATGTGCAGTGGTCCCAAAGCCCACCAGATGGAGGACCTTGAACAGCCCAAAGCTAAAGAGTGACCCCGCGCCTGCTGAGTGCTAACCTTGCTTAACTGGTACTGTGCTGGCTTTTGTGTGTGTCCAGGCTCGCGGAGTGTCGAGCACAGATCTGTCTTTCCCTGGCTCTTCCCCTGACCATGACGGGGTGCAGACTTATGACCATCTCTCTCTGCTGCGGCTTCA
>SJYW01045491.1:805024-819968 GCA_006410735.1 Raphicerus campestris
AGGAGACACAGGTTTGATCCCTGAATCAGGAAGATCCCCTGGAAGAGAAAATGGCATTCCACTCCAGTATTCTCACCTGGGAAATCTCATGGACAGAGGAGCCTGGCAAGCTGCAGTCCCTGGGGTCACAGAAGAGTTGGACACAGCCAACCAATTGAAAGAGAGAGCCAGGATTCAATACTACTTTTTCACTTGAAGATCTTTCTTTTTGCTTCAAACATGGCTTGTGTTCATCAGCGAGGAGTGTGGCTTCTTCACCGTGCGTGGTAGCCCTTCTGCGTTGCCTTCCATTTTCAGCTCCGAGGCTCCCAGACACTGGCTGCCTCTGCCCTGTGCTCCAGCTGCCCCAGCAGCGTGGCTCAGGGTGCGTTCTGGTCTCCCTGCTCCTAGCACATGTGCTGAGATCCATGAGTAGTTTTTACATCCATGCTTTTTAGCCTTTCCTCTTTGGATTAGAGTCATCTTAACACAGGGCCTCAAGCAGGTTAGGCTGTAATGAAATACTCAATATATAACAGGGGTGAGGGGAGGGCAGTGTGATGGGATGCTGGGGGTGAGCTGGCCCCATGTCCCCCCAGCTTCCATAAAACGCTCCTCCTTCCTCTTGGTTGGGGTCTCCTCTCTCCCCCACTCCACTGCCTCGGAGACTCCATGTGTCCAGGACTAGGCTGAGGCCTGGGTCAGGCCGTTCCACACCCGCCCCTCTCCCCGCCAACCATGCTCCCTCCAGGATGGAGCTTGGCTTGTTGGAAGGACGTCTCTCTGTCCCCTCACGGGAATGGTGGGTCCTCCATGTCAGCCCCTGCCTCCCATTTCCACAACCCCTGCCCCTGGATCCTGGAGCAATAGAATGCCATGAAGATGGGCTCAAACATAGTCTGTGTAGGATGAAGAGTACAATTGCAGAGACCGTGACTAATGGGTGGACAGGATGCTCCGTCTGTAATACTGAGCCTCCCGGTGCTGTGCGCTACCAACCCTGTTCCTCCTCCGTCTCCTTCCCGTCTCTGCCATCTGCCTCTCCAGCAGCCTATGTCTGCAGCTGCCTCTCCCCATGTGGCCACCGGACCACTGAGCCAACCGCTCAGGCTGCTGGAGGACCGAGTGCCTGGTCCTGCTAGCNTGTGTAGGATGAAGAGTACAATTGCAGAGACCGTGACTAATGGGTGGACAGGATGCTCCGTCTGTAATACTGAGCCTCCCAGTGCTGTGCGCTACCAACCCTGTTCCTCCTCCGTCTCCTTCCCGTCTCTGCCATCTGCCTCTCCAGCAGCCTATGGCTGCAGCTGCCTCTCCCCATGTGGCCACCGGACCACTGAGCCAACCACTCGGGCTGCTGGAGGACCGAGTGCCTGGTCCTGCTAGCCTGCTTGCCTTACATGGGCAATACCTGCCGCCGTGAAGCAGTCTGGAGGAGGGAACCCTGTTGCTGCCTTAAGTATCAAGTCCCTGTGGAGGGGAGTCTGGAGCCTGGGCTCATGTGCAGTGGTCCCAAAGCCCACCAGATGGAGGACCTTGAACAGCCCAAAGCTAAAGAGTGACCCCGCGCCTGCTGAGTGCTAACCTTGCTTAACTGGTACTGTGCTGGCTTTTGTGTGTGTCCAGGCTCGCGGAGTGTCGAGCACAGATCTGTCTTTCCCTGGCTCTTCCCCTGACCATGACGGGGTGCAGACTTATGACCATCTCTCTCTGCTGCGGCTTCATGCCCAGCCCTCAGCTCAGCTGAGGCTCCTCTCTGTCCTCCGCATCACTGCCCAGGGTCTCCCCTCTGCCTCAGCGCCTGCAGACAAGTCCCCAGGGCACTGTGTTGTCTCCACTACACCATCTGGGGGGCTCTGAAGATCCCAGCAGTCCAGAGTCCTCTGGGTTCCTTGAAGATGAACAAGTTGTTTTCTGAACAAACCATCAGGAAACCTGGACAGATGAATTTACCAATGGGACAAAGGGACAGGCTGTTTGTAACTAGGGGTCTCCCGAGAAATCCTGAAATCTGGGTTGATGCAGCTGAGAACTCTGCCCTCGGGAGGGAAGTGGGTTAAAACACACTCGGAAAACAGGCTAAGTTTGGGCACCAGAAGCTCTCAGACAATGCCAATGACACGGGCAAGATGCAAGCATCTCACTCGGTGCCAGATGGTACTTGTACACGGAGGGTTCGTGTGTATTACCTGATCTTCATTGCCCAAGGGTGATCGTCTTCAGATGGAACTGATGAGCAGCGCTCTGAGGGGTGAGAGGGTTAGAGCCGGCCCTTGTCACACCACTAACGAGCGGGGAGACTTCCAATCATCCTGGTTCCATTCCTGGCCCAAGTCAAACCTTCTAAGGACNACCATACACACACCCTGCATAAACACATCAAACACTCACACCATACATACATATACCACACACACACCACACACACTGTGCATACACAGAACACACACTCATACCCACAACCACACAGCACACACATACACACACCACACACACCATACACACATCATGCATATACACACCATAAACTTATACCATGCATATATACAACACACACACCTACAACCACACACCACACATTCATAGCACACACACTCATACTCACGCACCACACACCATACATACACACACACCATGCATACACCATACACACACACTACACACCATGCATACACATAACACACACACCCACAACTGCACACCACACACCATCAATACCACATACACATGCTGTACACACAGCGCACACACTGATACCCATACCACACATGCTATGCACACTCAAGCGTGAAAGGGGGAGAAGGAGGTGAGATGGCTACATCCTTTATGTATCTTATCCCAATTCATCTTCACAACCATGTCGAGAGGCTTTGAGTTCATTTTATGCAAGAGGAAACCAAAACTGAGAAAGTGGAAGTGACTTCCTCAAATGCACAAGCTAGTGCCTGCCTCCAAGTGGGAGGATAACTCCAAGCTGGCAGGCAGCCAGAGACCGACATCTGGTTCAGACAAGTGCCAGGCGCTAGAGGGTCCTCGTCAGGGCCAGGTCTTGGAAACAGATGTTTCCAGGTGTCGCTGCCTCTCTTGAGCATCCTCAGGAGCTGCTTCTGATGGAAGCTACTCTGATAGTGGCCATTAGGCAGCCACAGCGGGAAGAGCAGCTGCCAGGAGCTGTTGCCTGTGAAACACAAGGGCCTCCACCAGGAGCTTCCCTACTGTGAGGGCACAAGCTCCTCACGGTCACCACTGGCCACAGTGAGGAGGAGAGCAGGGTGGGTAGACCAGATGGCTCACACATTTTCATCTCATCACCCTCCTTGACTTCCTGGTGGGTCTTTCTCTCCCTGGAGGAGGTAACATGGTCCCTCAATGTACTCTTCTCTGAGAAGCCAGGACTCTGGATTTCCATTAGGACATCTGGTGAATTGGAGTTAGGACCAGGACACTCAGAGGGGAACCATGCCACCCAAACATGATGGAAAAGGTTGAGGGTATTGGTGTCCACCAGCTGCAAAAGATGCACGAGCTTAAGTAGATCTTTTATAACTCAAGGCTCCTCTCCCTGTGTCTAAAATGGGAAAATGAATATTGGCTCACACGACTGTTGTGAGGACTAATCAAAATGATGTGGATAAAGTGCCTGAGACCATCAATAGAGTTACTGTTCGCTTGGTCTGGCGCATTCTTCCTACCAATCCTGCCTCCCACTTGGATGACACTAAGGTTTCCTAGCTCCTTACATCCAGGTTAGATGCCTGCATGTGTTAGGGATGTTTTTGGCTGCAAGGGATGGAAGAGACAAGAAAGAAGGAAGCTAAGTTATTCAATCAGTTCTGCTGTAAGAGGATGCAGCAGTTCAGTTCAGTTGCTCAGTCACATCTGACTCTTTGTGATCCCATGGACTACAACACACCAGGCCTCCTTGTCCATCACCAACTACTGGAGTTTACCCAAACTCATGTCCATTGAGTCAGTGATGCCATCCAACCATCTCATCCTCTGTCGTGCCCTTCTCCTCCTGCCCTCAATCTTTCCCAGCTTCAGGGTCTTTTCAAATGAGTCAACTCTTCGCATTAGGTGGCCAAAGTATTGGAGTTTCAGCTTCAGTATCAGTCCTTCCAATGAACACTCAGGACTGATCTCCTTTAGGATGGACTGGTTGTATTTCCTTGCTGTCCAAGGGAATCTCAAGAGTCTTCTCCAACACCACAGTTCAAAAGCATGAATTCTTTGGTGCTCAGCTTTCTTTATAGTCCAACTCTCACATCCATACATGACTTCTGGAAAAACCATAGCTTTGACTAGATGGACCTTTGTTGGTAATGTCTCTGCTTTTTAATATGCTGTCTAGATTAGTCATAACTTTCCTTCCAAGGAGTAAGCATCTTTTAATTTCATAGCCACAGTCACCATCTGCAGTGATTTTTAAGCCCCCCAAAATAAAGTCTGACACTATTTCCACTGTGTTTCCCCATCTATTTGCCATGAAGTGATGGGACTGGATGCCATGATCCCAGTTTTCTGAATGTTGAGCATAGCTCCCTAAAAAATCACTGAACTGTACAAAATTGGGCAATCAATCAATTATGGGGAAAATGGACCTAAGGACAAAACACTCAAACAAAATCTTCGTCTGTGACATATAAAAGGATAAGAACCTCACAAAAACAGTGATACAATTTTACACTTGTTAAATGATGAAGACAGACCCCAGTACTGCAGGAAATACGGCACTTAGCCTCGAGAAAAGCCTGAAGCTTGCTTGAGGATGTGGGTGCTGAGGGGTCCTCTTGTGAGCTCTGGTGACTTGGAGGAAGGAGCAAGAGGTGGAAGTGGAAGGAAAGCTCTAACAAACAGTGGGTGTGGTTCGTGACACACTTGGTGATGGGTGGTACCTGGGAGGTGATGGAGGGAGGTGTGTATGCTTCTGTGTGTGTGTGTGTGTGTGTGTGTGTGTGTGTGTGTGTGTGTGCACGTGTTTCCAGGCTTGTACCAGCTGGATGCAGCTTACCGCCCTCACCTAGAGTTTCTTGCAGATGAAATCACGCGTCTGCATCAAACTCATTGAAACAAATGTGTGTCAGAACAAGCACTGAAGTGACTGTGCCCACATCCACGAATGCACAGGGACCCTAGGGCTCTGGCTCTGTGGGCATCAGGCAGTCTTCTCAATGGAGGAGGGGCTGGTCTCCAGGGCAGAAGGTCAAAGACAACACCACACCAACCCCCACATTTTAGGGGGTAACTATAGTTTACTTGAGAGTGAGTGAAAGTCGCTCAGTCGTATCCGACTCTTTGCAAGCTCGTGGACTATACAGTCCATGGAATTCTCCAGGCCAGAATACTGGAATGAGTAGCCTTTCCCTTCCATTCTTCAGGTTATCTTTTGAACCCAGGGATTGAACTCAGGTCTCCCACACTGCAGGCGGATTCTTTACCAGCTGAGCCACAAGGGAAGCCCAAGAATACTGGAGTGAGTAGCCTATCCCTTCTCTATCAGAGCTTCCCCACTCTGGAATTGAACCAGGGTCTCCTGCATTGCAGGCAGATTCTTTACCAACTGAGCTATCAGAGAATTATCTCTGATCAAAGGCATTTATTACAGATTATTTTGTCTACTGTTAACTTTGCAAGACCTTCAAAGTGGATAACTGCCTTAAAAGTATCTCTGTAGAACTCATGGATTGAGATTAATGTTGATATTGGAAGAACAGGTGAACAGAAAGGCGGTAGCAGCTGCTATATGTCCCATTCAGGATTCGAGTTCTTTCTCTGTCATAATCAGATTAAAACGGTGATAATCTAATAAAATCTGACAAGAGCAAACATAAATTTCAACATTATAAAAATTATTTGAAATAGAGATTGAAGTCCACTATCATTATTGGTGACCCTCACTTTTGGTAAGCGGGGAGTTGGCATTTAACTAAGCAAAGTGCAAATGCATCAGAATTAGACTCTGCAAACTAAGAATCCAAACATGAAGACAAGCATGTGCAACATTTTTGGCACTGCTACAGGTTTTACATTCTTTAATCCTGTACTTTGCAAGATTCCACTGTAAGAACCTCACAAAAACAGTGATACAATTTTACACTTGTTAAATGATGAAGACTTTAAATGATAAATTTTACACTTGTTAAATTATTCAGAAGTCCCTTTTGAATTTTTTCCCTTAGTGGAAAAGGATGAAAAACTGTATCAATTAAGAAAATATTGAGACTTCCCTGGCAGTCCAGTGGTTAAAGAGTTCACCTCCCAATGTAGGGAGAATAGATTTAATTCCTAATCAAGGCGCTAAGACCCAGCATGCCTCATGGCCAGACAACCAAAACAGAAACAATAGCAGCAATATTGTAACAAACTCAATAGACTTTAAAAATGGTTCACATTAAAAAGAAAACTTAAAAAGAAAATATTGCTTCTTCCTCCTTTGGTGAAAGTGACTGGAACGGCAGAGAACACAGTGTGTCACATGAGACTGCAGTCTTGTCTTCAAGCACTTTTGGGAAGACAGTTAACAACATTATGCAAGGCTGTAAGAAACCTATTTGTGATTAAATTACTATGGGAGGTGTCCTCTACACCTGGCTGAAATACAGATGTTTACCATATATCCAACTTTCTGGTACTTCTTAAATTCAGTTTCAACAGTGAAATAGAGTAAGAACAATTCTGTGATCTGAACAGTACAGGATTCCATTAATAAAACGATAGTTCACGGGAAAAAATGATGTAAGGGTAACCATGGATTCTTTGCTGGCTCGCACCAACCTCTCTCAACCTTACTCCTAGTAAGGGGTCCTTTAAAATATTGCGACACTTTTTAAAGATGTGTTGCTGTGTGCTCAGTTGGTCAGTCCTGTCTGACTCTCTTCGACCCTATGGTCTGCCAGGTTCCTCTGTCCACGGGATTCTCTAGGCCAGAACACTGGAGGGGGTAGCCATTCCCTTCTCCAGTGAATCTTCCAGACCCAGGAACTGAACCTGGGTCTCCTGCATTGCAGGTAGATTCTTCACCATCTGCACCACGAGGGAAGCCTGCAGATATGGGAGGTAAATATAAAAACTTTTAGTTCACACATGTTTAATGTTTCTTACATTGCAAAGTTCTTAAGAGGTGTCGAATATGAAACAGAGTTATAAAATTATTTGTTCAAAAGTTATGCTTTGAAGGCATATGTGATAAGAAAGAGCTGTCATCATTGCTACCAACCAGATACTTTTAATGAATAAATTGAAAATACATAATTAAATGAGTAATCCTAAGTATTTACTTCAACCCATAGGTAATTTTTAAACAGTGATGAGAAAGTAACTGCTTTCTGAGGGAAATTTACACGGCAGAGAGAGAGGAACTTGTAAATAGATATTTGGAAGCCATGATACCACCTTCATGTGATTTTTTTGTTATATTATGGGTTAACAATGACAATAAAACTCCTAAATATATACCTATAAAAACTTAACCAAAATACATTAAAATGTTTTCTAAAATGAGGTATATTGCTTTGAACCCCTTGGATAAAAATATAAAAATGACAAAATGTAAGCTTGAAAGAACAACTGACTGACATTCAGGAAAGTAGAAATTTAGTATCTGGATTCTAAGGACGGCTACAAATCTCCATATAATTGGTGAATGAAATTGAAACGTGGTACCCACATTTAGAAAGCACANTGACAAAATGTAAGCTTGAAAGAACAACTGACTGACATTCAGGAAAGTAGAAATTTAGTATCTGGATTCTAAGGACGGCTACAAATCTCCATATAATTGGTGAATGAAATTGAAACGTGGTACCCACATTTAGAAAGCACAGCTCATGTTTCATTTCTACTTGGATTTATGTACTTCTGTGAAATAGATTTTTCAACTATGACAGTAATTTAATATAAAAGGTAAATTGAACATAGAGCTTTATCATAAAGTATCAAACCAACATTAAAAAATCCTATTTAATCATATTTCTTTCCCTAAAATATTATTAATAAAACAATTCTCATGGTGGCACAAAATTTTCTGTTTAGTTTTAAATGAAAATTTAAAATTAACCCAAAATATTATTCATTATATGCAGGTCAGGAAGCAACAGTTAGAACTAGACATGGAACAACAGACTGGTTCCAAATAGGAAAAGGAGTACGTCGAGGCTGTATATTGTCACCCTGCTTATTTAACTTATATGCAGAGTACATCATGAGAAATGCTGGGCTGGAAGAAGCACAGGCTGGAATCAAGATTGCCGGGNGGGAGTCAGAGGAGTTGGGGGCTACTGCTGGCTTTGGCACACATGAGTTTGGTGGCCTTGAATGAGGCTGTGTCCCCCCCTCTGAGATGGGGGATGACCTCTCTCCTGTGCTTCCTTATTAGCTTTTAGATTCCATGACATCTCACACCCAAAGTTCCAGCAGCCAGGCCAGGGACAAGGTTAGTGAATGCTTAGGAAGTACAGACTCAGGAGGAGATCCCTGTAGACCTAGGGTGGACCAAGGGGGAAACTGGAAAGTCAGTTTCCAGTGGGGAGNCAAAGTTCCAGCAGCCAGGCCAGGGACAAGGTTAGTGAATGCTTAGGAAGTACAGACTCAGGAGGAGATCCCTGTAGACCTAGGGTGGACCAAGGGGGAAACTGGAAAGTCAGTTTCCAGTGGGGAGAGGCTAGTCCTCAGGGCAGCTTTGAACAATATGTGAAGAAGTGTTTGGGGCCCTGCCTCACTGCAGGCGCGAGGTGAGGGGTTCAGAAATTGAGAGGAGTCACCAGGTCCCACACGACCCACACTGGGAGCTCACCACTTCCAGCCCTGTCTATCGATGCTGCAATAAGTCAAGCGAGCTGTCCCCTGCTGTGTGTTATGGACTGTGGTTTTATGCCACTTGTGTTAGTCTTTCGGTCGTGTCCAACTCTTTGTAACCCCATGGACTGCATAGCCTGCCTGGCTCCTCTGTCCTTTGGATTGTCCAGGCAAGAAACCTGGAGTGGATTACCATACCCTTCTCCAGGGGATCTTCCTGACACAGGGATTGAAAATTTGTCTTTCGCAGCTCCTGCATTGCAAGTGAATTCTTTACCACTGAGCCGCCAGGGAAGTCCCTTTCTGCCTCTAGTTTCTCATAAATCCAGCCTCCCACCTTTTTTTGAGTTTGTAGAGTTCTTCAAACTTTCAGGCAATCCAAATTTAGAGACCATTCTTTCTTACTATCTAGCACTAATCTGTTCTTTTAAAGTCCCACATTTTTGTCATTTCAAAAGGTTTGGGATGGGAGTTTGGTCATAGGTATCTCCCTCTCATCTTGATCCAGTCTCCTAGGGAATCTGTGGCCCTTGGGTTCTAAGGTGTTAACATATCTGTGACCTCCTGGAGATGATCTGTTTTTGATTTTTGTTCTACACTTTTTCTAGCTCTGAAGATTTTGGAAGTCAGTTATGCAAAATGTTTAACATTTAAAAAAATGTCAACTTATATGTCTTTGAGCTTCCCTGATAGCTCGGTTGGTACGAAATCCGCCTGCAGTGCAGGAGACCCCAGTTCGATTTCTGGGTCAGGAAGATCCGCTGGAGAAGAAATAGGCTACCCACTCCAGTATTCTTGGGCTTCCCTGTGGCTCAGCTGGTAGAGAATCCTCCTGCAATGCAGGAAACCTGGGCTTGATCCCTGGATTGGGAAGATCCCCTGCAGAAGGGAGAGGTTACCCACTCTAATATTCTGGCCTGGAGAATTCCATGAACTATGTACAGTCCATGGGGTCACAAAGAGTCAAACACAACTGAGCGACTTTCTCTTTCAGTTTTTATATGTTTTTGGTTATGTAGTTATCAATTGATTATATGCCATAAATTCTACAACAGTAAGCATTTTTTTTTATCTTGGTGTAAAGATGGGAATGGCTAATGAAACTGGCATTAACATTTACCCTAATAATGATCTTGACAAATAGCATTGTTGTATTTCCTGAAAATCAATCTAATTACCAGCATCCTATATCCACAGAAAAAAATGAGGGGGCTTTCTCAGGACAGGTGTTTTCATAAAGAGATACATCAAAGTCTTTTCCATTGAGTTGGCTCTTTGCATCAGGTGGCCAAAGCATTGGAGCTTCAGCTTCAGCTTCAGCATCAGTCCTTCCAATGAATACTCAGGGTTGATTTCCTTTAGAATTCACTGATTTGATCTCCTCGCTGTCCAAGAGACTCTCAAGAGTCTTACTCAGCATCACAATTTGAAATAGATTTTCTAAGTATTCTGGACAATTACAGTGACTTATATAATCAGATCCAGAACTCTTAGATTTATATTTAACTAATTTTAATGTTCGTAAAAATTCTTATTGTTTTACTTTTTCATCCTTGAGCCCTTACTTTGTATATTTATCTTGCCATTAAAACATGTCTTTAATTTTAAAGAACAGTATTGTGTTATCTATTCACGCTCTGGAAGAATGTAGCAAGTTTTCCTATTGTCTGAGTGTGTGATTTTCATGGATCTCAATTAAAATGGATCTCAAAAGATGAGACGTTTGAACAGATAGACCATGGAGGCAGAGGGAAGAATGTCTACAAAGGAAAAGAGGTGGGAAGGAAGTGTGGTCTTGTGGATCATGACAGGAGGCTGGTGTGAGCAGAGCATTTCAGGGCACTCAGAAAGGCAGGTGGTCTCAGGAGGTCAGAGCTGCTTATGGTGTTTTTTATGCAGGGTGAAAGGATTTGACTTCAGCCTCTACATTTATTTCCCTTTCATTTCTTATTTTTTGGTACTTTTATTATATATATAATGTATATATTNGAAGGGAGAGGTTACCCACTCTAATATTCTGGCCTGGAGAATTCCATGAACTGTGTACAGTCCATGGGGTCGCAAAGAGTCAAACACAACTGAGTGACTTTCTCTTTCAGTTTTTATATGTTTTTGGTTATGTAGTTATCAATTGATTCTATGCCATAAATTCTACAACAGTAAGCATTTTTTTTTATTTTGGTGTAAAGATGGGAATGGCTAATGAAACTGGCATTAACATTTACCCTAATAATGATCTTGACCAATAGCATTGTTGTATTTCCTGAAAATCAATCTAATTACCAGCATCCTACATCCACAAAAAAAAATGAGGGGGCTTTCTCAGGACAGGTGTTTTCATAAAGAGATACATCAAAGTCTTTTCCATTGAGTTGGCTCTTTGCATCAGGTGGCCAAAGCATTGGAGCTTCAGCTTCAGCTTCAGCATCAGTCCTTCCAATGAATACTCAGGGTTGATTTCCTTTAGAATTCACTGATTTGATCTCCTCGCTGTCCAAGAGACTCTCAAGAGTCTTACTCAGCATCACAATTTGAAATAGATTTTCTAAGTATTCTGGACAATTACAGTGACTTATATAATCAGATCCAGAACTCTTAGATTTATATTTAACTAATTTTAATGTTCGTAAAAATTCTTATTGTTTTACTTTTTCATCCTTGAGCCCTTACTTTGTATATTTATCTTGCCATTAAAACATGTCTTTAATTTTAAAGAACAGTATTGTGTTATCTATTCAAGCTCTGGAAGAATGTAGCTAGTTTTCCTATTGTCTGAGTGTGTGATTTTCACTGTTTATAATTAACATGGATCTCGAAAGATGAGACGTTTGAACAGATAGACCATGGAGGCAGAGGGAAGAATGTCTACAAAGGAAAAGAGGTGGGAAGGAAGTGTGGTCTTGTGGATCATGACAGGAGGCTGGTGTGAGCAGAGCATTTCAGGGCACTCAGAAAGGCAGGTGGTCTCAGGAGGTCAGAGCTGCTTATGGTGTTTTTTATGCAGGGTGAAAGGATTTGACTTCAGCCTCTACATTTATTTCCCTTTCATTTCTTATTTTTTGGTAGTTTTATTATATATATAATGTATATATTATATATATTATATGTATATAGTAATAAAGTCTAATTTATAGATAGACATAAACATACATATTGTATATGTATGTGTGTGTTTATGTGTATATGTGTGTGTGTGTGTGGTCAGCCTGACTTTTTGCCACCCTATGAACTGTAGCCCACCAGGCTTTTTGCCACCCTATGGACTGTAGCCCACCAGGCTCCATGGTCCTTGGGATTCTCCTGGCAAGAACACTAGAGTGGGTTGCCATTTCCTTCTCCAAGGGATCTTCCTGATCCAGGAATTGAGCCCATGTCTCCTGCATCTCCTGTATTGGCAGGTGGGTTCTTTATCACTAAGCCACCAGGGAAGCCATGTACATGCTCAAAAAATATTTCTCACAGCAGTGACATCAAATTTTAAAAACATTGTTGTAAACACTGGGACTCAGGAGCAGGGGTGACATGATGAACCAGAGCAGGGAACACACACTCCAGCAGGTCTTGGAGGATGGAGGATGGAACAGTTGGAGCAAGACCGTAGGCAGGAGATGTCCTAGAGAGCCTTTGGAAGAGAGGCGCAGGTTCAAGTGGTTTCTTGGGCAGGAGATGACTTACGACTGGGTCAGCCCTGTAGCAGCATTTCAAAGAGAGTGAAGTCCATAACCACTAAAAATAAAACCTGGAGCAGCCTTAAGGGGCCATGTGGCCCCTTAGAAGCCTGTTCCTCCTAGTGGCTGTCACACAAGCCAGAATGCCTCTTCCTTCCACTCTGCAGGGTGACTTTGTAAAGGTCGCTCTCAAAGGAGTTTCCAGAAGCCTGGTCCTGAGCACAGTAGTGAGAGTGAGTGTGGCCATGAATTACGTGGAGTTTGAAGGAAGCCATATAAAAGGCCACAAATCAGCTTGGATTGCTAAGGGTGATTTGCTCTGCTCCAGCTGCCACTTCCCGCTTTGGCAAGGCCCTCTAGGAGGCACGCTTCAGGCTGTTCTGCTGAATAAGTTCTTTCCACTGAACCTGCTTATCGGGAAGGACTTCTGCTCAGCACCTGCCAAAGTCTCCTTGCAAGGAACTCACCCAGCCGCAGCTGGAATGTGGCTACATCTGGCCTGCCTATCACCTTGCTGCTGGTTACTGCTTTGGGATGACAACAACACAGGCTCTCATCCTTAGGGCTGAGCGTCGTTCCCCTGCGCAGCTGGTGGAGGCATTTGCTGTTGTTCAGCTGCTAAGTTGTGTCTGACTCTTTGCGACTCCATAGACTGCAGCATGCCAGGCTCCTGTGTCCTTCACCATCTCCTGGAGTTTGCTCAGAATTCATGTGTATGGAGTCAGTGATGTTATCTAACCATCTCATTCTCAGCTGCCCCCTTCTCCTCCTGCCTTCAGGCTTTCCCAGCATCAGAGTCTTTTCCAATGAGTCAGCTCTTCGCATCAGGTGGCCAAAGTATTGTGGCTTCAGCTTCAGCATCAGTCCTTCCAATGAATTTTCAGGACTGATTTCCTTTAGGATGGACTGGTTTGATCTCCTTATACTCCAAGCGACTCTCAGCAGTCTTCTCCAGCACCACAATTGAAAACCATCAATTCTTTGGTGGCATAGACATATCTAAGTAAAGAATTTGAAAAGATGGAAGCAACTGTATTGCTTTGCTATGACTGTCATAACAAAAAAGCCTTGATGGCTTAAGCAATAAAAACCGTGTTTCTTCACAGTTCTGGAAACCAGAAGTCCAAAATAAAAACAGATGAGTAATGAGAACCCTACTGTAAACCACAGGCACAGGGAACCCTACTTAATGCACTGTGGTGACCTGGATGGAAGAAAATCCAAAAAGGAAGGGGTGTTATATATATACAAATATATATGTGACTGAACGTGAAAATGGCTCCGTCATGTCTGACTCTCTGCGAACCCACAGACTATACAGTCCATGGAATTCTCCAGGCCAGAATACTGGAGTGGGTAGCCTTTCCCTTCTCCAAGGCATCTTTCTGACTGAGGGATCAAACCCAGTCTCCAGCATCGCATGCAGATTCTTTACCAACTGAGCTATGACTGATTCACCTTGCTGTTCAGTAGAAACTCACACGACATTGTAAGCAACTATCAGTTCAGTTCAGTCGCTCAGTCGTGTCCAACTCTTTGCAACCCCATGAATCGCAGCACGCCAGGCCTCCCTGTCCATCACCATCTCTCGGGTTTCACTCAGACTCACGTCCATCGAGTCAGTGATGCCATCCAGCCATCTCATCCTCGGTTGTCCCCTTCTCCTCCTGCCCCCCATCCCTCCCAGCATCAGAGTCTTTTCCAATGAGTCAACTCTTCGCTGAGGTGTTCAAAGTACTGGAGTTTCAGCTTCAGCATCGTTCCTTCCAATGAAATCCCAGGGCTGATCTCCTTCAGAATGGACTGGTTGGATCTCCTTGCAGTCCAAGGGACTCTCAAGAGTCTTCTCCAATACAACAGTTCAAAAGCATCAATTCTTCGGCACTCAGCACAGTCCAACTCTCACATCCATACATGACCAATGGAAAAATCATAGCCTTGGCTAGACGGACCTTAGTTGGCAAAGTAATGTCTCTGCTTTTGAATATACTATCTACGTTGGTCATAACTTTTCTCCCAAGGAGCAAGCGTCTCTTAATTTCATGGCTGCAGTCACCATCTGCAGTGATTTTGGAGCCCCCAAAAATAAAGTCTGACACTGTTTCTACTGTTTCCCCATCTATTTCCCATGAAGTGATGGGACCAGATGCCATGATCTTTGTTTTCTGAATGTTGAGTTTTAAGCCAACTTTTTCACTCTCCTCTTTCACCTTCATCAAGAGGCCCTTGAGCTCCTCTTCAATTTCTGCCATAAGAGTGGTGTCACCTGCATATCTGAGGTTATTGATAAACTTCAATAAAATTATTTTTTAAAATTTTGAAATAAAAACCAGGTGTTGATGAGAGGGTTTTCATGAGGCCTCTCTCCTGGGCTTGCAGACAGCACCTTCCTGCTGTGACCTCCCAGTCTTCCTGCTGTGTGTCTGTTTGTCCTGATCTCTTTCTTCTCATCAGAACATCAGTCAGATAAGAGATCAACCCACCCTAATGACTTCATTTTAATT
>SJYW01045494.1:0-24021 GCA_006410735.1 Raphicerus campestris
AGAAGAAGAAGATGCTAGGTAAAAGTAGAAGGTGAGAAGAAGAAGAAAAAATAAGTTGAGATGAAGAAAATGGTAAGACAAAGTAGAAGGTGAGAAGAAGAAGGTGAGAAAAGAAGAAAACGTAGTAAAGAAGAAGATATTGAGAAGAAGAAGAATGTAAGAAGTAGAAGGTGAGAAGAAGAAGAAGAATGTGAGAAGTAGAAGAAGTTGAGAAGAAGAAAAAGAACGTAAGAAGAAGAATAAGAAGTAGCAAGAAGACGAAGAAGAAGGTGAGAAGAAGAAGAAGAAAAACATGAGAAGAAGAAGAAGATAAGAAAAAGAATTGCGAAGAAGAAGGTGAGAAGAAGAAGAAGACGGTGCGAAGAAGGAAAAGAAGGTGAAAAGAAGAAAACGAAGAAGGTGAGAAGAATAAGAACAAGGTGAGAAGAAGAATAAGAACAAGGTGAGAAGAAGAAGAAGATGAGAAGAAGAAGAAGAAGGTGAGAAGAAGAAGAAGAAGGTGAGAAGAATAATTTGACAAAAAGCAGATGGTGAGGAAAAGAAGAAGCTGAGAAGAAGAAAGTGAGAAGAAGAAACAGAAGAAGGTGAGAATAAGAAGAAAAATGTGAGAAGAAGAATAAAAAGAAGGCGAGGAGAAGAATTTGAGAAGAAGAAGGTGAGAAAAAGAAGAAGAATGTGAGAAGAAGAAGAAGGTGAGAAGAAGAAGAAGAATGTGAGAAGTAGAGAAGAAGAAAAAGGTGAGAAGAAGGTGAGAAGTAGAAAACGAAGAAGAAGAAGAAATAAAAGAAGGTGAAGAGACGAAGAACACAGTGAGATGAAGAAGAAGAAGAGGAAAAGAAGGTGAGAAAAATAATAAGAAGAATTAGCAGAAGAACGTATGAAGAAAAAGAAGAAGAAGGCGAGGAAAAAAGAAGGTGAAAAGAAGAAAAAGAAGAAGAAGGTGAGAAGAAGAAGGTGAGCAGAAGAAGAAGGTGAGAAAAAGAAGAAGAATGTGAGAAGAAGAAGAAGAAGAAGATGGTGAGAAGAAGAAGAAGAAGTTGAGAAGAAGAAATGAGAAGAAGGCGAAGAAGAAGGTGAGAAAAAGAAGAAGAAGTTGATAAGAAGAAAGATAAGAAAGTGAGAAGAAGAAGAAGGTGAGAAGAAGAACTTGAAAGGAAGAAAATTGTGAGAAAAGGAAGAAGGTGAGAAGAAGAAGGAAAAGACGGTGAGGCAAAGAAGTAGTAGAAGGTGAGAAGAAGAAGGTGAGAAGAAAAACAAAAAGAAGTTGGTAAGAAGAAGAAATTGAGAAGAAAAAGAGGAATGTAAGAGTAAGTAGAAGATGAGAAGAAGTAGAAAAAGGTGAGGAGAAGAAGAAGGTGAGAAGAACAAGAAGGTGAGAGGAAGAAGAAAAAGGTGAGAGGAAGAAGAAAGTTAGAAGTAGAAGAAGGTGAGTAGGAGAAGAAGGTGAGAAGAAGAAGAAGTTGAGAGAAGAAGTTGAGAAGAAGAAGAAGAAGGTGAGGAGAAGAAGAAAAAGAAGGTGAGAAGAAGAAGAAGAGGTTTAGAAGAAGAAGATGCTAGGTAAAAGTAGAAGGTGAGAAGAAGAAGAAAAAATAAGTTGAGATGAAGAAAATGGTAAGACGAAGTAGAAGGTGAGAAGAAGAAGGTGAGATAAGAAGAAAAAGTAATTAAGAAGAAGATGTTGAGCAGAAGAAGAATGTAAGAAGAAGTAGAAGGTGAGAAGAAGAAGTTGAGAAGAAGAAGAAGAATGTGAGAAGAAGAAGAAGATGAGAAGAAGAAGAAAAAATAAGTTGAGAAGAAGAAGAAGGTAAGAAGAAGTAGAAGGTGAGAAGAAGAAGAAGGTGAGAAGAAGAAGGTGAGAAAACAAGAAAACGTAGTTAAGAAGATGTTGAGAAGAAGAAGAATGTAAAAAGAAATAGAAGGTGAGAAGAAGAAGAAGAATGTGAGAAGAAGAAGAAGGTGAGAAGAAGAGGTTTAGAAGAAGAAGATGCTAGGTAAAAGTAGAAGGTGAGAAGAAGAAGATAAAATAAGTTGAGATGAAGAAAATGGTAAGACGAAGTAGAAGGTGAGAAGAAGAAGAAGGTGAGAAAAAAGTAGTTAAGAAGAAGATGTTGAGAAGGAGAACAATGTAAGAAGAAGTAGAAGGTGAGAAGAAGAAGGTGAGAAGAAGAAGAATGTGAGAAGAAGAAGGTGAGAAGAAGAAGAAGAGGTTTAGAAGAAGAAGACGCTAGGTAAAAGTAGAAGTTGAGAAGAAGAAGAATAAGAATGTGAGAAGTAGAAGAAGTTGAGAAGAAGAAAAAGAAGGTGAGAAGAAGAATAAGAAGTAGTAAGAAGACGAAGAAGAAAGTGAGAAGAAGATGAAGAAAAAGATGAGAAGAAGAAGGTGAGAAGAAGAAGAAGACGGTGAGAAGAAGAATAAGAACAAGGTGAGAAGAAGAAGAAGAAGATGAGAAGAAGAACAAGAAGAAGGTGAGAAGCAGAAGAAGGTGAGAAGAATAATTTGAGAAAAAGCAGATAGTGAGAGAAGAAGCTGAGAAGAAGAAGGTGAGAAGAAAAAGAAGAAGGTGAGAATAAGAAGAAAAATGTGAGAAGAAGAATAAAAAGAAGGCGAGGAGAACAAGAATTTGAGAAGAAGAAGGTGAGAAAAAGAAGAAGAAGATCGTGAGAAGAAGAAGGTGAGAAGAAAAAGGTTTGAAGAAGAAAAAGAAGGTGAGAAGAAGAAGAATGTGAGAAGCAGAAGAAGGTGAGAGAAAGAAGAAGGATAGAAGAAGTAGTAAAAGGTCAGAAGCCTAAGAAGAATGTGAGAAGAGAAAGAGAAAAGTGAGAAAAAGAAGAAGGTGAGAATAAGAAGAAGGTGAGAATAATAAACAGAAGAAAGTGAGCAGAAAAAAGATGAGAAGAAGAAGAAGGTGAGAAGAGGAATATGAAAAACAGAAGAAGAAGGTGAGAAGAACAAGAATGTGAGAAGAAGAAAAATATGAGAAGAAGAAGGTGAGAGTAAGAAGGTGAGAAGAAGAAGAAGAAGGTGAGAAGAAGAAGGTGAGGAGAAGAAAAAGGTGAGAAGAATAAGATGAGAAGCATAAGATGGTGAGAAGCAGAAGAACATGAGAAGAAGAAGAAATTGCCTCCCAAGTTGCTCTGAGAATGATCTCTCCTGAGGATACAGGGGCGGGTACCTGGGGTCCCCGTCGTAACTCAAGAGGATTCCGCCAAAACTCAAGGAAAACCGGATGCTCCTCCGCTGCAGATGTGGTATGGACCTTGTCTGCAAAGGCGTCTCAGGGGAATTCACCCCTTCCCTCGTGGACCTCAAAAGCCTCCTTCAAACCCTTGCTTTGATGCAAGAAATTCCCCGCCCCGTCTGTCCCCACTTGAGAGGAACCCCAAGAGTTCCACCAAGACTCAAGAGGAGACCCATTTTCCCCTGCTGAGCTCCGGATGAGGGGCCCTTTCCCTGATCCATAGGGAAACATTTCACAGTGTTCCCCTCGCATCTCAAGAGGAGGTTATCGCACCTGGAAAATCTAGAGGAGTCTCACAGGTAGGGCCACCATTCCCCAAGACCCCAAATGCCTCGTCCACTTCAGATGAACCTGACTGCCCTGCACTGCCTCGACTGTATCCCCGAGGCTCTACTCCAGCAAACTGGGACGTGTGACAGCCCTAGGGTACCTCGAGCGCCAGCCATAGAACCCTGTATCCACTCGACAGGGAGCCGGACACTGTTACTGCAGTTGGGCAGGAAAGCGGCTGTGCAGGTCTCCTAAGGAGACGGGGCCTGAAACCACTCTGTGGGCTCCAAGACAGCCAAATAAAAATGTCAGCATGGGAGAGGCAATCTCAGGCTGCAGCCTCAGCACCAGAAGGGGACTGAGGACTTGGCACCACTGGGGAGGAATCCCCAGCTGTGCCTCGACCCTCGCACGAGATTGGCCTATCCTGGGGCCACAGGGGCGAATTCCTGTGGTCCCCGTCATAACTCGAGAGTACCCCGTCACAACTCGAGAAAAACCAGAAGATTCACCCTTGCAGGCGGAGTGAGGCCCTTGTCCACTGCGGCGTCTCGGGGGAAATCACCCGTTTTCTCTTTGACCTCAAAATGCTCTTNCAAGTTGCTCTGAGAATGATCTCTCCTGAGGATACAGGGGCGGGTACCTGGGGTCCCCGTCGTAACTCAAGAGGATTCCGCCAAAACTCAAGGAAAACCGGATGCTCCTCCGCTGCAGATGTGGTATGGACCTTGTCTGCAAAGGCGTCTCAGGGGAATTCACCCCTTCCCTCGTGGACCTCAAAAGCCTCCTTCAAACCCTTGCTTTGATGCAAGAAATTCCCCGCCCCGTCTGTCCCCACTTGAGAGGAACCCCAAGAGTTCCACCAAGACTCAAGAGGAGACCCATTTTCCCCTGCTGAGCTCCGGATGAGGGGCCCTTTCCCTGATCCATAGGGAAACATTTCACAGTGTTCCCCTCGCATCTCAAGAGGAGGTTATCGCACCTGGAAAATCTAGAGGAGTCTCACAGGTAGGGCCACCATTCCCCAAGACCCCAAATGCCTCGTCCACTTCAGATGAACCTGACTGCCCTGCACTGCCTCGACTGTATCCCCGAGGCTCTACTCCAGCAAACTGGGACGTGTGACAGCCCTAGGGTACCTCGAGCGCCAGCCATAGAACCCTGTATCCACTCGACAGGGAGCCGGACACTGTTACTGCAGTTGGGCAGGAAAGCGGCTGTGCAGGTCTCCTAAGGAGACGGGGCCTGAAACCACTCTGTGGGCTCCAAGACAGCCAAATAAAAATGTCAGCATGGGAGAGGCAATCTCAGGCTGCAGCCTCAGCACCAGAAGGGGACTGAGGACTTGGCACCACTGGGGAGGAATCCCCAGCTGTGCCTCGACCCTCGCACGAGATTGGCCTATCCTGGGGCCACAGGGGCGAATTCCTGTGGTCCCCGTCATAACTCGAGAGTACCCCGTCACAACTCGAGAAAAACCAGAAGATTCACCCTTGCAGGCGGAGTGAGGCCCTTGTCCACTGCGGCGTCTCGGGGGAAATCACCCGTTTTCTCTTTGACCTCAAAATGCTCTTTCACACCCTTGCTGTGACCCAAGAAGTTCAACGCCACACATGTCGCCACTCCAGTGGACCGCCGAGGATCCTGCTGCGACTCATGAGGAGCTCCATTTTCCCATGGTCAGCTCCAGATGAGGGACCCTTTCACTGCTCTATCGGGAAAGGGTTCCCGGCTCTCCCATCACTTCCCAAGAGGAGGCACTCACACCAGGCGAGTCCAGAGAAGCCTCAGGCGTCGAGTCACATTTCCGCAAGACCCCTAAATGCCTAGTCCACTCCATATCAATCTGACTGTCCTGCACTGCCTCAGCTGTCACCCCGAGCTCGACTCCAGCACACTGGCATGTGTGCCAGCCCTGGAGTACCTCGATGGCAAGACACAGATCCCTGTGTCCGCTTTATGGGGACCCAGACACTGTTGCTGCAGTAGGGGAGGATAGCGGCTGTGCACATCCCCAGGCGGGAGGAGGCCTGACTCCCCTATTGGGGCTCCAGTTGTATCCCAAGACCTATGTCAGCAAGGGCGAGGCAAGCACAGGCTCCAGCCTCAGCACCAGACGAGGACTGAGGACCCGGTGACGTCTCGAGAGGAATCCTCACAGGTGCCTTGCAACTCGCATGGATACTGGCTTCTCCTGAGGCCACAGGGGCGGGTCCCTAGAGTCCCCCTTGTAACGCGAGAGGGCCCCACCGCAACTCGAGAAAAACCAGAGGCTTCTCCCTTTCAGGTGGAGTGAGGCCCTTGTCCACTGCGGTGTCCCGGGGGAAATCGCCCGTTCCCTATTGGACCTCGAAATTCTCCTTCACACCCTTTCTGTGACCCAAGAAGTTCTCCGCCCCAACCGTTCTCACTCGTGAGGACCGCCGAGGGTCCCGCCGGGACTCAAGAGGAGCTCCATTTTCCCATGCTCAGCTCCAGATGAGGGTCCCTTTCCCTGCTCCATCAGGAAAGGGTTCCCGGCTGTCCATTCGCATCCCAAGAGGAGACCCTCACACCAGGCGAGTCCAGAGGAGGCTCAGGTGTCTGGTCAACTTTCCACAAGACCCCCAAATGCCTATTTCACTCCAGATGAACCTGACTGCCCTGCACTGCCTTGACTGCCTCCTCCCCACCGAGGCTCAACTCCTGAACACTGGCACGTGTGATAGCCCAGGGGTACCTCCAGGGTACCCCTGTGACAGATCCCTTTGTCACTTCGATGAAGAGCTGGACATGTGTCCTGAACCCTGGTGTAAAGCGGCCATTCAAGTATATGGGCGAGACGTGGCCTGACTCCCCTGAGGGGGCTCCAGGGAAACCGCAAGACCTATGTAGACACGGGTGTGGAAAGCTCAGGCTCCAGCCTCAGCACCAGAATGGGACTGAGGACTTGGAACCACTGGGGAAGAATCGCCAAATGTGCCTCACCCCTCGAACGGAGATTGGCCTCTCCTGGAGCCACAGGGTTGGGTCCCTGGGGCCCATCATAACTTGAGAGGACATCTCCACGACTCGAAAAAAAACAGACACTTCCCTGCAGGCGGGGAGAGGCCCTTGTCCGATGCAGCAACTCTGGGAAATTCACCCCTTCCCTCTTGGATCTCAAAAGGCACCTTCACACCTTTGCTGTGACCCAAGAAGTTCCACGCCCTACACTTCCCCACTCCAGAGGAACCCCGAGGGTCCCACCAAGATTCAAGAGCAATCCCGATTTCCCCTGCTGAGCTCCAGATGAGGGGCTCTTTCCCTGCTCTGTCGGGAAAGGATCGGCGGTGTTCCCCTCGCATGTCAAAGGAGGTGCTCGAACCTGGAGAGTCGGGAGGAGTCTCACAGTTAGGGCCACCATTTCTCAAGAACCCCAAAAGCCTCATCCACTCCAGATGATACTGACTGCCCTGCACTGCTCCGACTGTCAACCTGAGGCTTCACTCCGGCACACTGGCACATTTTTATGGCACTGGGGTACCTCGAGGGCAGGCCATAGATCACTGTGTCCACTCAAAGGGGTGCTGGACACTTCTCATGCAGAAGTGGAGCAAAGCGGCCGTGCAGGTCTCCAGACGAGACGAGGCCTGACTCCCCTTAGGAGCTCCAGGGGAACCCCAAGACCTAGGTAAGCAAGAGCAAGGCAAGCTCAGGCTGCGAACTCAGCATCAGACGAGGCCTGGGGACCTGGCGACGACTGGGGAGGAATACCCAGTGGCAACTCACACAGAGACTGGGCTCTCCTGAGGCCACAGGGGCGGGACCCTGTGGTCCGCGTCGTAACTCGATAGGACCCTGCCACACCTCGAGAAAAATGGAAAGCTTCTCCCCTGCAGGAAGGGTGAGTCCCTTGTCCACTGCAGCATCTCGGGGGAAATCACCCCTTCCCACTTGGACCTCGAAAGGCTCCTTCAACCCTTGTTGTCACCTAGGAAGTTCCCCGCATCAACCGTCCCCACTCGAGATGAACCCTGAAGGCCCAGCCGGGACTCAAGAGGAGCCCCGGTCTCCCCTGCTGAGCTCCAGGGGAGGGGCCCTTTCCCTGCTCCATCACGAAAGGTTTTCCTGCACTCCCCTCGAATCCCAAGAGGTGGCCTCGCATCAGGAGGGTCGGGAGGAGACTCAGGTGTTCGACCACCACTCTCCAACATCCCCAAATGCCTCGTCCACTCCAGATGAACAGGACTGCCCTGCACTGTCTCGATTGTTACCCTGAGGATTGACTCCCAACACACTGGCATGTGAGACAGCCATGAGTACCTTGATGGCAAGCCACAGATCCCTGTGTCCGCTTTATGGGGAGCCAGACACTGCCGCTGCAGTTGGGGAAGAAAGAGGCCTACAAGTCTCCAAGAGAGAAGAGGCCTGACTCCCCTGTTGGGGCTCCAGAGTAACCTCAAGACCTATGAAAGCATGAGCGAGGAAATTTCAGACTCGGACCACAGCCCAAGACGAGGACTGAGGACCTGGGGATGACTGGGGAGGAATCCCCAGAGTCACCTCACAAATAGCACTGAGAATGGCCTCTCCTGAGGATACAGGGGCGGGTCACTGGGGTCCCCTTCGTAACTCGAGAGGACCCCACCACAACTCGAGAAAAACCAGAAGCTTCACCCATGCAGGTGGAGTGAGGTCCTTGTCCACTGCGGCGTCCTGGGGGAAATCACCCGTTTCCTCTTCTCACCTCGAAATGCTCTTTCACATCCTTGCTGTGACCCAAGAAGTTCCCCGCCCCACAGGTCGCCACTCGCGTGGACCGCCGAGCGTCCCGCCGCAACTAATGAGGAACTCCATTTTCCCATGCTCAGCTCCAGATGATGGGCCCTTTCCCTGCTCCATCAGGAAAGGGTTCCCGCCTCTCCACTCGCATCCCAAGAGGAGGCACTCACACCAGGCGAGTCCAGAGAAGCCTCAGGCGTCGGGTCACATTGCTGCAAGACCCCCAAATGCCAAGTCCACTCCAGATGAATCTGATTGTCCTACACTGCCTCAACTGTCACCCCGAGGCTCTACTCTGGCACACTGGCACGTGTGATAGCCTTGGAGTACATCGATGGCAAGACACAGATCCCTGTATCCTCTCGACAAGGACCCAGAAACCTTTGCTGCAGTTGGAGAGGAAAGCGGCTGTGCGTGTCCCAGGGCGAGAAGAGGCCTGACTCCCCTGTTGGGGCTCCAGAATAACTCAAGACCTATGAAAGCATGAGCGAGGAAAACTCAGGCTCTGACCTCAGCACGAGAAGAGGAGTGAGGACCCAGTGATCACTGGAGAAGAACCCCCAGAGGCGCCTCACAACTCGCACTGAGAATGGCCTCTCCTGAGGACACAGGGGCTGTTCACTGGTGTCCCCGTCATAACACGAGAGGACCCCGCCCCAACTCGAGAAAAATTGGAAGCTCCTCCCTTGCAGGCGTGGTGTGGCCCTTGTCCGCAACAGCATATCAGGGGAATTCACCCCATCCCTCGTGGGCCTCGAAAGACTCCTTCACACCCTTGCTATGACCCAAGAAGTTCCCCGCCCAACCATCCCCAGTCGAGAGGAAACCCAAGGGTACCGCCAAGACTCAGTAGGAGCCCCATTTTCCCCTGCTGAGCTCCAGATGAGGTGCCCTTTCCCTGCTCCATAGTGAAACATTTCGCGGTTGTCCCTTCACATCCCAAGAGGAGGTGATGGCACCTGAAAATTCGGGAGAAGTCTCACAGGTTGGGCCACCATTCCCCAAGACCCCCAAATGCCTCGTCCACTTCAGATGAACCTGACTACCCGGCACTGCCTCGACTGTATCCCTGAGGCTCTACTCGGCAAACTGGCATATGTGACAGCCCTAGGGTACCTCGAGTGCAAGCCATAGATCCCTGTATCCGCTCGACAGTGACCCGAACACTGTTACTGCAGTTGGGAAGGAAAGCGGCTGTGCACGTCTCCTGTCGAGACGAGGCCTGACACCACTCTGCAGGTTCCATGGCTAGCAAATACAAATGCCAGCATGGGAGAGGCAATCTCAGGCTGCAGCCTCAGCACCAGAAGGGGACTGACGTCTTGGCGCCACTGGGGAGGAATCCCCAGCTGTGCATCGCCACTCGCACCGAGTCTGGCCTATCCTGGGGCCACAGAGGCGAATCCCTGTGGTCCCCGTCATAACTCGAGAGGACCCCGCTGCACCTCGAGAAAAACCAGAAGCTTCACCCTTCCAGGTGGAGTCAGGCCCTTGTCCGCTGCAGCATCCCGGGAGAAATCACCCGTTTCCTCTTCGACCTCGAAATTCTCTTTCACACCCTTGCTGTGACCCAAGACGTTCCCTGACCCACATGTCGCCACTCGAGTGGAATGCCGAGGGTTCCGCCACGACTCATGAGGAGCTCCATTTCCCCATGCTCAGCTCCAGATGAGGGGCCCTTTCACTGCTCCATGGGGAAAGGGTTCCCGGCTCTCCCTTCGCATCCTAAGAGGAGGCACTCACACCAGGCGAGTCCAGAGAAGCCTCAGGCATCGGGTCACATTTCCGCAAGACCCCCAAATGCCTAGTCAACTCCAGATCAATCTGACTGTCCTGAACTGCCTCGACTGTCACCCCGAGGCTTGACTCCGGCACCCTAGCACGTGTGATAGCCCTGGAGTACCTCGATGGCCAGCCACAGATCCCTGTGTCCGCTTTATGGGGACACGGACACTGTTGCTGCAGTTGGGGAGGAAAGCGGCTGTGCACGTCTCTAGGCGTGACGAGGTCTGACTCCCCTGTAGGAGCTCCAGGGGAACCCCAAGTCCTAGGTCAGCATGGGCGAGGCAAGCTCAGGCTGCGGCCTCAGCACCAGACGAGGCCTGGGGACCCGGCGATGACTGAGGAAGAAAAGCCAGTGGCAAATCGCACAGAGACTAGCCTCTTCTGAGGCCACAGAGGCAGGCCCCTGGGGTCCCCGTCATAACTCAAGAGGACACCGCCGCAACTCGATAAAAAGCAGAAACTTCTCCCCTGCAGGGAGTGTGAGTCCCTTGTCCACTGCAGCATCTCAGGGGAAATCAACCCTTCCCTCCTAGACCTCGAAATGCTCCTTCACACCCTTTTTATGACCAAAGAATTTCCCCTTCTGACCCATCACCACTCGAGAGGAACCCCAAGGGTCCCTCCAAGACTCACAAGGAACCCCGTTTCCCCTGCTGAGCTCCAGATGACAGGCCCTTTCCCTGCTCTGTCAGGAAAGTTTTCACGGCTCTCCTCTGCCATCCCAAGAAGAGGTGCTCGAATGAGGAGAGACAGGACGAGCCTCAGGGGTCGGTCCATCATTCCAAAGACTCCCAAATGACACATCGATTCCTGATGAACGTCACTGCCCTGCACGTCCTCGACTGACACCCTGAGACTCGACTCCCAACACACTGGCATGTGTGAGAGCCATGTGGTACCTCAAGGGCAAGCCACAGATCCCTGTGTCTGCTCAAAGGGGTGCTGGACACTTCTGCTGCAGATGGGGAGGAACCGGTGGTGCACGAATCCAGGCGAGACGAGGCCTGACTCCCCTGTGGGAGCTCCAGGAGAACCCCAAGACCTAGGTCATCATGGCGAGACAAGCTCAGGCTGCAGCCTCAACAACAGACGAGGCCTGGGGACCTGGCGACGACTGGGGAGGAATACCCAGTGGCAACTCTCAAGGAGACTGGCCTTTCCTGAGGCCACAGGGGCAGGTCTCTGGGGTCCTCGTTGTAACTTGAGAGAACCCCGCCGCAACTCGAGAAAAACCAGAGGTTTCTCCCTTGCAGGCGGAGTGAGGGCCTTGTCCACTCCACTGTGGCACCCTGGGGGAAATCACCCGTTCTCTCTTGGACCTCGAAATGCCCCTTCACACCTTTGCTGTGACCCAAGAAGTTTCCCGCCCTACCCATCCCCACTTGAGAGGAACACTGAGGGTCCCGCTGCGACTCAGCAGGAGCTCCATTTTCCCATGCTCAGCTCCAGATGAGGGGCCCTTTCACTGCTCCATCGGGAAAGGGTTCCTGGTTCTCCCCTCACATCTCAAGAGGATGCCCTCACACCAGGTGAGTCCAGAGGAGCCTCAGGTGTCTGATCACATTTCCCCAAGAACCTCAAATGCCTCGTCCACTCCAGATGAACCTTAATGCCCTGCACTGCCTAGACTGCCTCCCCGAGGCTCAACTGCTGACACACTGGCATGTGTGATAGCCCTGGGGTACCTTAAGGGCAAGCCACAGATCCCTTTGTGTGTTCGACAGAGAGCCGGACACGGCTGCTGCACCCTGGAGTAAAGCGGTCCTGCAAGTCTATGGGCGAGACTAGGCCTGACTCCACCGAGGGGGCTCCAGGGGAACCCCAAAACTTACATAGGCAGCAGTCAAGAAAGCTCAGTCTCCGACCTCGGCACCACAATTGGACTGCAGACTTGGCCACACTTGGGAAGAATCCGAGATGCACCTCTCCCCTCTCACGGGGACTGGCCTCTCGTGGGGCCACAGGGGTGGGTCCCGGGGCCCTGTTGTACATTGAGAGGACCCCTCCTAAACTCGAAAAAATAACAAACAATTCCCTGCAGGCGGGGAGAGGCCCTTGTCTGATGTGGCATCTCGGGGATCTTCACCCCTTCCCTCTTGGTACTCCAAAAGCCCCTTCACACCCTTTCTTTGACCCAAGAAGTTACCCGCGCCACCTGTTCCCACTCGAGAGGAACCCCGAGGGTCCTGCAAGACTCAAGAGGAGCCCTGTTTTCCCCTGCTGAGCTCCAAATGAGGGACCCTTTCCCTGCTCCGTTGGGAAAGGTTTGGCGGTGTTCCTCTCGCATGTCAAAGGAGGTGCTCACACCTGGATACTCGGGAGGAGTCTCACAGTTTGGGCCACCATTCCCCAAGACCCACAAATGCCTCGTCCACTCCAGATGAAACTGATAGCCCTGCACTGCCTTGACTGTCACCCCGAGGCTCGACTCAAGCACATTGGCACGTGTGATAGCCCTGGGGTACCTCGAGGGCAAGCCACTGATCCCTGTGTCCCCTCGACAGGGAACCGGACACTGTTGCTGCTGTTGGCGAGGTAAGTGGCTGTGCATGTCTTCAGGTGAGACGAGGCCTGACTCCCCTGTTGGGGCTCCAGGGAAACCCTAAGACCTATGTCAGCATGGGCGAGGCAAGCACAGGCTCCGGCCTCAGCAACAGATGAGGACTGAGGACCCGGGGACGTCTGCGGAGGAATCCCCAGAGGTGCCTCGCAACTCGCAAGGTGACTGGCCTCTTCTGAGGCCACAGAAGCGGGTCCCTGGGGTCCCCGTCGTAACTCGAGAGGATCCCTCTGCAACTCGAGAAAAACCAGAAGCTTCACGCTTGCAGGCGGAGTGAGACCCTTGTCCACTGCGGCGTCCCGGAGGAAATCACCCATTCCCTCTTGGACCTCGAAATGCTCCTTCACACACTTGCTGTGACCCAAGAAAATCCCCCCCCACACGTCCCCACTCAAGAGGACCAATGAGGGTCCCGCCACGACTCAACAGGAGCTCCATTTTCCCATGCTCAGCTCCAGATAAGGGGCCCTTTCCCTGCTCCATCGGGAAAGGGTTCCCGGCTCACCCCTCACATCCCATGAGGAGTCCCTCACACCAGGTGAGTCCAGAGGAACCTCAGGTGTCTGGTCACCTCTCTCCAAGAACCCCAAATGGCTCGTCCTCTCCAGATGAACCTGACTGCCCTGCACTGCCTCGACTTCCTCCCCAAGGCTCGGCTGCCGACAGCCTGGCACTGGTGATAGCCCTGGTGTACCTCGAGGGCAAGCCACAGATCCATTTTTCCATTCGATGGAGAGCCGGACACTGCTGCTGCACCCTGGAGTAAAGAGGACCTGCACGTCTATGGGCGAGACGAGGCCTGACTCCCCTGAAGGGGCTCCAGGGGAAACCCAAGACCTATGTAGGCACGGTTGAAGGAAGCTCAGGCTCCGGCCTCAGCACCAGAATGGGACTGAGGACTTGGCTCCACAGGGGAAGAATCTGAGATGCGCCTCGCCCCTCTCACGGAGACTAGCCTCTCCTGGGACCACAGGAGTGGGTCCCTGGGGCCCTGTCGTAACTTGAGAGGACCCCTCCACAACTCGAAATAAAACCAGACACTTCCCTGCAGGGGGGAGATTCCCTTGTCTGAAGGGGCATCTCGGGGGTATTCACCCCTTCCCTCTTGGACCACGAAAGGCCCCTTCACACCCTTGCTGTGATCCCAAAAGTTCCCCTCCCCACCTGTCCATACTGGAGAAGAAACCCGAGGGTCCCCCCAAGAATCAGGAGGAGCCCCGCTTTCCCCTGCAGAGCTCCAGATGAGGGGCCCTTTCCCTGCTACATCGGGAAAGGTTTTGCGGTGTTCCCCTCGCATGTCAAGAGGAGGTGCTCACACCTGGAGAGTCGGGAGGAGTCTCACAGTTTGGGCCACCATTCCCCAATACCCCCAAATGACTCGTCCACTCCAGATGAACCTGACTGCCCTGCACTGCCTCGACTGTCACCCGGAGGCTCAACTCCGGAATAGTGTCCCATGTGATTGCCCTGGGGTACCTCGAGTTCAAGCCACTGATCCCTGTATTTGCTCAACAGGGATCAGCACTCTGTTGTTGCACTTGGGGAGGAAAGCGGCTGTGCACATCTCCAGGCGAGACGAGGCCTGACTACTCCCCTGTGGTGGCTCCAGCGGAAACCCAAGACCTATGTCAGCATGATCGAGGCAAGCTCAGGCTCCAGCTTCAGGACCAGACCAGGATTGAGGACCCGGAGACGCCTGGGGATGAATTCCCAGAGGCGCCTCGCACATCTCTCGGAGAATGTCCTCACCTGTGGCCACAAGGGCGGCTTTCTGGGGGTCCCGTCTTAATTCAAGAGGATCCCACAGAGACTAGAGAAAAACCAGAAACTTCTCCCCTGCAGGTGGAGTGAGGCCCTTGTCCGCGGAGGCATCTCAGGGGAAATCACCACATCCCTCCGAGACCTCGAAAGGATCCTTCACACCCTTGTTGTGACCAAAGACGTTCCCCGTCCCACCCGTCCCCACTCGAGAGGAACCCTGAGGGTCCCGCCAAGACTCAACAGGAGCCCCGTTTTCGCCTGCTGAACTCCAGATGACAAGCCCTTTCCCTGCTCTGTTGGGAAAGTGTTCACGGCTCTCCCCTGGCATCCCAAGAAGAAGACCTCGAACAAGGAGAGACAGAACGAGCCTCAGGCATTGGTCCATGATTCCCAAGACCCCCAAATGCCTCGCCAATGCCTGATGAGCCTCGTTGCCCTGCACTGCCTCAACTGTCACACTGAAACTCGACTCCCGACACACTGGCACATGTGATAGCCCTTGGGTACCTCGAGGGCAAGCCACAGATCCCTGTGTCCGCTCGAAGGGGTGCTGGACACTTCTGCTTCAGATGGGGAAGAAATCAGCCGTGCACATCTCTAGGCGTGACGAGGCCTGACTCCCCTGTGGGAGCTCCAGGGGAACCCCAAGACCTAGATAAGCATGGGCAAGGCAAGCTCAGGCTGCGGCCTCAGCACCAGACGAGGCCTGGGGACCTGGCAAAGACTAGGGAGGAAAACCTAGTGGCAACTCACACGGAGACTAGCCTCTCCTGAGGCTACAGAGGTGCTTCCCTGGGGTCCCCGTCATAACTCGAGAGGACCCCACCGCAACTCAAGTAAAACCAGAAGCTTATCCCTTGCAGGCAGTGTGAGGGCCTTGTCCACTGTGGCATCTCGGGGGAAATCACCCGTTCCCTCTTGGAACTCGAAATGCTCCTTCTCACCCTTACTGTGACCCAAGAAGTTACCCGCGCCACCCGTCCCCACTGGAGATGAACCCTGAGGGTCCCGCCAAGACTCAACAGGAGCCCCGTTTTCGCTTGCTGAACTCCAGATGACAAGCCCTTTCCCTGCTCCATCGGGAAAGGGTTCCTGGCTCTCCACTTGCATCCCAAGAGGAGGACCTCCCACCAGCCGAGTCCAGAGAAATGCCTCGACTGCCTCCCCGAGGCTTGACGCCGGCACACTGGCACATGTGGTAGACCTGGGGTACCTCCAGGGCAAGCCACAGATCCATTTGTCAGTTCGACAGAGAGCCGGACATGGATCTGGCACCCCAGAGTAAAGCGGCCCTTCACGTCTATGGGCGAGACGTGGCCTGAATCCCCTGAGGGGGCTCCAGGGGAACCCCAAGACCTATGTAGGCACAGGTGAGGAAAGCTCAGGCTCTGGCCTCAGCACCAGAATGGGACTGAGTACTTGGCGCCACAGGGGAAGAATTGCCAGATGTGGCTCACCCCTCATACAAAGACTGGCCTTTCCTGGGGCCACAGGGTGGGTCCCTGGGGCCCCATTATAACTTGAGAAGACCACACCACAACTCGAAAAAAAACCAGACACTTGCCTGCAGGTGGTGAGAGGCCCTTGTCCAATGTGGCATCTCGGGGGAATTCACCCCTTTCCTCTTGGACCTCAAAAGGCACGTTCACACCTCTGCTGTGACCCAAGAAGTTCCACGCCCTACACGTCCCCACTCGAGAGGAACACCGAGGGTCCCGCCAAGATACAAGAGCAACCCGTTTTCTCCAGCTGAGCTCCAAATGAGGGGCCCTTTCCCTGCTCCATCGCGAAAGATTGGTGGTATTCCCCTCACAGGTCAAAGGAGGTGTTCCCACCTGGAGAGTCGGGAGGAGTCTCTCAGTTTGGGCCACCATTCCCCAAGACCCTCAAATGCCTCGTCCACTCCAGATGAACGTGACTGCCCTGCACTGCCTCGACTGTCACTCCAAGACTCGACACCGGCACACTGACACGTTTTTACAGCACTCTGGTACCTCGAGGGCAAGCCACAGATCCCTGTGTCTGCTCGAGGGGTGCTAGACACTTCTGATGCAGATGGGGAGGAAAGCAGCTGTGTACTTCTCCAGGCGAGATGAGGCCTGACTCCCCTAGGGAGCTCCAGGGGAACCCCAAGACCTAGGTCAGCATGGGCAGGGCAATCTCAGGCTGCGGCCTCAGCATCAGACGAGGCTTGGGGACCTGGTGACGACTGGGGAGGAATACCCAGTGGCAACTCGCATGGAGACTGGGCTCTCCTGAGGCCACAAGGGCAGGTCCCTGGGGTCCCCATCATAACTCGAGAGGACCCTGTCACAACTGGAGGAAAACCAGAACCTTCTCACTTTCAGGCGGAGTGAGGCCCTTGTCCACTGTGACGTCCCGGTGGAAATAACCCGTTCAATCTTGACCCTCGAAATGCTCCCTCACATTCTTTCTGTGTCCCAAGAAGTGCCCTGCCCCACCCGTCCCCACGTGAGAGGACCACCGAGGGTCCCGCCTCGACCCAAGAGGAGCTCCATTTTCCCTTGCTCAGCTCCAGATGAGGGACACTTTCCGGGGTCCATCAGGAAAGCATTCCCGGCTCTCCTCTCGCATCCCAAGTGAAGGCCCTCACACCAGGCGAGTCCATTGGAGCCTCAGGCCTCTGGTGACCTTTCTGCAAAAACCCAAATGCCTCGTCCACTCCAGACGAAGCTGACTGACCTGCACTGCCTCGACTGCCTCCCCGAGGCTTGACTGCTGGCACCCTGGCACATGTGATAGCACGGGGGTACCTACAGGGCAAGCCACAGATTGCTTTGTTCGTTTGACGGAGAGCCGGACACAGCTGCTGCACCCTGAAGTAAAGCGGCCCTGCACGTCTATGGGCGAGACGAGGCCTGACTCCCCTATGCGGGCTCCAGGGGTACACCAAGACATATGTCAGCATGGGCGAGGCAAGCACAGGCTTAGGTCTTAGCACCAGAAAAGTACTGAGGACCCAGCGAAGTCTCGGGAGGAATCCACACAGGTGCCTGGAAACTCGCAGGGAGACTGGCCTCTCGTGAGGCCACAGCAGCGGGTCCCTGGGTTCCACGTCGTAACTCGAGGGGACCCCGCTGCAACTCAAGAAAAACCAGTAGCTTTTCCCCTAAAGGGAGGGTGAGTCCCTTGTCTGCTGAGCATGTTGTTGAAAATCACCCGTTCCCTCTTGGACCTCAAAATGCTCTTTCCAACCCTAGCTGTGGAACTCGAAATGCTGTTTCACACCCTTGCTGTGACCCAGGAAGTTTCCTGCCCCACACGTTGCCACTCGAGTGGACCACCGAGGGTCCTGCTGCGACAGGAGAGGAGCTCCATTTTCCCATGCTCAGCTCCAGATGAGGGGTCTTTTCCCTGCTCCAACGGGAAAGAGTTCTCGGCTACCTCCTCACATTCCAAGAGGAGGCACTCACACCAGGCAAGTCCAGAGAAGTCTCAGGCATCAAGTCACATTTCTGAAAAACTCCCAAGGGCCTAGTGCACTCCAGATAAATCTGACTGCCCTGCACTACCTCAACTATCACCCCGAGTGTCGACTTCAGCACACTGGCACGTTTGACAGCCCTGGGGTACCTCGAGGTCAAGCCACTCTTCCCTGTATCCGCTCGACAGGGACCCGGACACTGTTGCTTCAGTTGGGTAGGAAAAGCGGCTGTGCATGTCCCCAGGCGAGACGAGGCCTGACTCCCCTATGGGCACTCCAGGGGAATCCCAAGACCTATGTCAGCATGGGCGATGAAAGCACAGGCTCCGGTCTCAGCACCAGACGAGGACTGAGGACCCGGCAACATCTTGGGAGGAATACCCAGAGACGCCTCGCAACTTGCACTGAGACTGGCCTCTCCTGAGAATACAGGGGCGGGTCCCTGGGGTCCCCATCGTAATTCAAGAGAACCCCGCCACTACTCAAGAAAAACTGGAAGCTTCTCCCCTTCAGGAGTGGTGTGACCCTTATCCGCAGCTGCGTATCCCTGTGTCTGCTTGAAGGGGTGCTGGACACTTCTGCTGCACTTGGGGAGGAAAGCGGATGTGTACGTCTCCAGACGAGACGAGGCCTGACTCCCCTGTGGGAGCTCCAGGGGAACCCCAAGACCTAGGTCAGCATGGGCGAGGCAAGCTCAGGCTGTGGCCTCAGCACCAGACGAGGCCTAGGGACCAGGCGACGACTGGGGAGGTATACACAGTAGCAACTCTTATGGAGACTGGCCTCTCCTGAGACCACAGAGGTAGATTCCTGGGGTCCCGGTCATAACTCAAGAGGAGCCCGCCGCAACTTGAGAAAAACCAGAAGCTTCTCCACAGCAGGGAGGGTGAATCCCATGTCCACGCGGCATCTCAGGTGAAATCACCCCTTCCCTATTGGACCTCGAAAGTCTCCTTCATACCCTTGTTGTGACCTAGGAAGTTCCCCACCCCAACAGTCCCCACTCGAGAGGACTCCCAAGGGTCCTGTCGCGACTCAAGAGGAACCCCGTTTTCCCCTGCTGAGCTTCAGATGAAGGGCCCTTCCCTGATTCGTCAGAAAGGTTTCGTGGTGTTCCCGTCTCATCCCAAGGGGTGGCCTCTCATCAGGAGATTTGGGAGGAGCCTCAGGTGGCTGACCACCACATCCCAAGCTCCCCAAATGCCTCGTCCATTTCAGATAAACCTGACTTCCCTGCACTGTTTCGAGTGTTACCCCGAGGCTCGACTCCCAAAACACTGGCACGTGAGACAGCCCTGGGATACCTCAATGGCAAGCCACAGATCGCTGTGTCTCCTTGACAGGAAGCTGGTCACTGCTGCTGCAGTTGGGAAAGAAAGAGGCTGTGCAAGTCTCCAGGCGAGATGAGGCCTGACTCCTCTGTGGGGGCTCCAGAGTATCCTCAAGACCTATGAAAGCATGAGCGAGGAAATCTCAGGCTCCGACTTCAGCACCAGACTAGTACTGAGTACCCAGCGATGACTGGGGAGGAAATCCCAGAGGCGCCTCACAACTCGCACTGAGAATCGCCTCTCCTGAGGATACAGGGGCGGGTCCCTGGCGTCCCCGTCGTCACTTGAGAAGACCCTAACAAAACTCGAAAAAAAAACCGGAAGCTTATCCACTGCAGACGTGGTGTGGCCCTTGTCCCCGTCGGCATCTCAGGGGATTTCACCCGGTCCATTGTGGACTTTGAAAGGCTCCTTCACACCTTTTCTGTGACTCAAGAAATTCCCCGCCCCACCCGTGCCCACCCTAGAGTAACCTCAAGGGTCCCGCCAAGACTCAAGAGCAGCCACATTTTCCCCTGCTGAGCTCCAGGTGAGGGGCCTTTTCAATGCTCCTTTGGGAATGGATTTACGGTGTTCCCCTCGCATCCCAAGTGGAGGTGCTCACACCTGGAGAGTAGGGAGGAGTCACACAGATTGGGCCACCATACTCCAAGACCCCCAAATGCCTCGTCCATTCTAGATGAACCTGACTGCCCTGCACTGCCTCGACTGTAAACCCGATGCTCAACTCCGGCACACTTGCATGTGTGACAGCCCTGGTGTACCTCGAGATCAAGCAATAGATCCCTGTATACGCTCGACAGGGACCCTGACACTTGCTGCAGTTGGGGAAGAAAGAGGCCCTGCAAGTCTCCAGGCAAGACGAGGTCGGACTCCCCTGTGGGGGCTCCAGAGTAACCTCAAAGCCTATGAAACCATGAGTGAAGAAATTTCAGTCTCCTACCTCAGTACCAGACGAGGACTGAGGACCCAGCGACGACTGGGGAGGAATCCCCAAAGACATCTCGCAACTCGCACAGAGACTGGCCTCTTCTCAGAATACAGGGGCGGGTCCCTGGGGTCCTCGTCTAAACTTGAGAGGACCCTGCCGCAACTCGAGAAAAACAGGAAGCTTCTCCCATTCAGGCGTGGTGTGGCCCTTATCCGCGGTGGCGTATCCCTGGGTCTGCTGGAAGAGGTGCTGGACACTTCTGCTGCAGAAGGGGAGGAAAGCAGCTGTGTACGTCTCCAGGCGAGACGAGGCCTGACTCCCCTGTGGGAGCTCCAGGGGAACCCCAAGACCTAGGTCAGCATGGCTGAGGCAAGCTCAGGCTGTGGCCCCAGCACCAGACGAGGCCTGGGGACCTGGTGACGACTGGGGAGGAATACCCAGTGGCAACTCTTACGGAGACTGGCCTCTCCTGAGGCCACAGAGGTGGGTCCCTGGGGTCCCGGTCGTAATTCGAGAGGACCCCACCGCAACTTGTGAAAAATCAGAATCTTCTCCCTTGCAGGCAGAGTGAGGCTCTTGTCCACTGCAGCGTCCCGGGGTAAATCACCCGTTCCCTCTTGGACCTTGAAATGCTCCTTCACACCATTGCTGTGACCCAAGAAGTTCCCCGCCAAACACGTCCCAACTCAAGAGGACCGCCAAGGATCCCAACGCGACTCAAGAGGAGCTCCATTTTCACATGCTCAGCTCCAGAAAATGGGCCTTTCCCTCCTGCATCAGGAAAGGGTCCCGGCTCTCCCCACGCATTCCAAGAGGAGGCCCTCACACCAGGCGAGTCCAGAGGATCCTCATGTGTCTGGTCACCTTTCCCCAAGAACCTCAAATGCCTCGTCCACTCCAGATGAACCTGACTGCCCTGCACTGCCTCGACTGCCTCCCCGAGACTCGACTGCCTACACACTGGCACCTGTAATTGCCCTGGGGTACCTCGAGGGCAAGCCACAGATCCCTTTGTCCGTTCGACAGAGAGCTGGACACGTCTGCTTCACCCTGGAGTAAAGCGGCTCTGCACGTCTATGGGCGAGACAAGGTCTGACTCCCCTGAGGGGGCTCCAGGGGAACCTCAAGACCGACGAAGGCACAGGTGAGGAAAGCTCAGGCTCCGGCCTCAGCACCAGAATGGGACTGAGGACTTGGCGCCACTGGGGAAGAATGCCCAGATGTGCCTGGCCCCTCGCACGGAGACTGGCCTCTCCTGGGGCCACAGGGGTGAGTCCCAGGGGCACTGTCATAACTTGAGAGGACCCCTCCACAACTTAAGAAAAACCAGACATTTCCCTGCAGTAGACGAGAGGCCCTTGTCCAATGGGACATCTCGTGGATTTCACCCCTTCCCTCTCGGACCACGAAAGGACCCTTCACACCCTTTCTTTGACCCAATAAGTTCCCCACCCTACCGGTCCCCACTCGAGAGGAATACGGAGGGTCCCACCAAGACTCAATTGGAGTCCCGTTTTCCCCTGCTGAGCTCAAGATGAGGGGCCATTTCCCTGCTCCATCGGGAAAGGATTCAAGGTGTTCCCCTCGCATGACAAGAGGAGGTGCGCCCACCTGGAGAGTTCAGGAGGAGTCTCACTGCTTGGGCCACCATTCCCCAGGATCCCCAAATGCCTCGTCCAATCCAGATGAACCTGAATGCTCTGCACTGTTTCGACTGTCACCCCGAGGCTCGACTCCGGCACACTGACCCTTGTGATAGCCCTGAGGTACCTCGAGGACAAGTCACTGATCCCTGTATCCACTCAACAGGAACCTGTACATTGTTCCTGCATTTGAGGAGGAAAGCGGCTGTGCACGTCTCCAGGCGAGATGAGGCCTGACTCCCTTTGGGGGCTCCAGGGGAACTCCAAGACCTATGTCAGCATGGGCAAGGCAAACTCAGGCTCCGGCCTCAGCAACAGACGAGAACTGAGGACTCGGCGACGTCTGAGGAGGAAACCCCAGAGGTGCCTCCCAAATCGCACAGAGACTGGCCTCTCCTGAGGCCACAGCGGCAGGTCCCGGTTCCTGGGATCCCCTTCAGAACTTGAGAGACCCTGCCCCAACTTGAGAATAACCAGAAGCTTCTCCCCTGCAGGAAGGGTGAGTCCCTTGTCCACTGCAGCATCTAGGGAAATGACCCCTTCCCTCGTGGACCTCGAAAGGCTCCTTCATACCCTTGTTGTGACCTAGGAAGTTCTCTGCCCCAACCGTCCCCACTGGAGAGGAAGCCCTAGGGTCCCGCAGTGACTCAGGAGGAGCCCCGTTTTCCCCTGCTGAACTGTAGATGAAGGGTTCTTTCCCTGCTCCATCGGGAAAGGTTTCACGGTGTTCCCCTCACAGTCCAAGAGGTGGCCTTGCATCAGGAGAGTCAGGAGGAGCCTCAGGTGTCTGAACACCACTCCCCAAGATCCCCAAATGCCTCGTCCACTCCAGATGAACCTAACTGTCCTGTACTGCCTCGACTGTAACCCCGAGTCTTGACTCCTGCACACTGGCACGTGTTACATCCCTGGGGTACCTCAAGTGCAAGCCATAGATCCCTGTATCAGCTAGACAGGGACCCAGACACTGTTCCTGCAGTTGGGGAGGAAAGCTGTCGTGCAGTTCTCCAGTCGAGACGAGGCCTGACTCGCCTGTGTGGGCTCAAGGGGAAGCCCAAGACAAATGTCAGCACGGGAGAGGCAATCTCAGGATCCAGCCTCAGCACCAGAAGAGGTCTGAGGACCTGGCGCCACTGGGGAGAAATCCCCACAGGTGCCTCTACCCTCTCTCGGAGACTGGCCTATGCTGGGGCCACAGGGGTGGGTCCCAGGGGCACTGTCATAACTTGAGAGGACTCCGCAACTCGAAAAAAACAGACACTTCCCTGCAGAGGGGAGAGGCCCTTGTCCAATGCGACATTTTGGGGATTTCACCCCTTCAGTCTTGGTCCACGAAAGGCCCCTTCACACACTTGCTGTGACCCGAGAAGTTCTTCGCCCCACCCATCCCCCCTCATGAGGAATACCGAGGATCCCGCCAAGACTCAAGCAGAGCCCCGTTTTCCCCTGCCAAGCTTAAGATGAGGGGCCCTTTCCCTGCTCCGACGGGAAAGGTTTCACGGTGTTCCCCTCACATGTCAAGAGGAGGTGCTCACACCTGGAGAGTTGGTAGGAGTCTCACTGCTTGGGCCACCATTCCCCATGACCACCAAATGCCTTGTCCAATCCAGATGAACCTGACTGCCCTGCACTCCGTCGACTGTCACCCCGAGGCTCGACTGGGGAACACTGGCATGTGTGATAGCCCTGGGGTATCTCGAGGAAAAACACTGATCCCTGTATCTGCTCGACAGGGACCTGGACACTCTTCCTGCAGTTGGGGAGGAAAGCAGCTGTGCACGGCTCCAGGTGAGACGAGGCCTGACTCCCCTGAGGGGGCTCTAGGGAAATTCCAAGACGTATGTCAGCATGGGCGAGGCAAACGCATTCTCCGGCCTCAGCACCAGACGAGAACTGAGGACCCGGCGACATCTCGGGAGGAATCCCCAGAGGTGCCTCGCAACTCGCACGGAGACTGTCCTCTCCTGAGGCCACATTGGTAGGTCCCTGGGGTCCCCTTCAAAACTCGAGAGGACCCCGCCACAACTTGAGAAAAACCAGAAGCTTCTCCCCTGCAGGAAGGGTGAGTCCCTTGNGGAGACTGTCCTCTCCTGAGGCCACATTGGTAGGTCCCTGGGGTCCCCTTCAAAACTCGAGAGGACCCCGCCACAACTTGAGAAAAACCAGAAGCTTCTCCCCTGCAGGAAGGGTGAGTCCCTTGTCCGCTGTAGCATCTCAGGGAAATGACGCCTTCACTCTTGGACCTCAAAAGGCTCCTTCATACCCTTGTTGTGACCTAGGAAGTTCCCCGCCCCAACCATCCCCACTGGAGAG
>SJYW01045498.1:0-29061 GCA_006410735.1 Raphicerus campestris
TACCACGTGTTGATCAGAGGCTGCAAAGTCCCACCTTCTCGCTTTCACGCTGTGCTCTAAGACCACACCTCCCAGACCCCCTCCTACCTTCATAAATAGCCCTTCTCAACCGTGGGAACGAGTTTTACTCCTATCCTCCCCTTTAAAGGCATGGTGATGTGAAGGAGAGAGAACCACACTGAAAGTTGGCGGTGGGCAGGGTTCCTTCCTGTAGCCTTCACTGTCTGTCCCACACCCCCTCTCTAGGGCTGAGAAGGTTTAGGTGAATAATGGGGTGGGTTGGATGGCATCACCGACTTGAGGGACATGAGTTGGAGTCGGCTCCGGGAGCTGGAGATGGACAGGAAAGCCTTGTGTGGTGCCAGTGGGTAACGCTAACGCAGGCGATGGGGAATCCAGCTGTGAAATCGGGCGGGGGAGGAAGACTCTCTGAGAAGCTTGTTCTTCCTGTCTGCTTTATACAAAAAGGGGGACAGATTTCAGACGGCCTTCTTTCATTCGTCCCTAGTAGTACGTGCTGGGCAGGGCACTAGAATTCATCAAGAAAACTGCACAAAGGAAGGAGGAGGGGGAATGATGGATGATAAGGTAGTAATCAGAAGGGGCATTTCTGAAGCTGCACCCTGTACCAGACCCACGGCTGAGGGCCTCCCTATNGCGGGGGAGGAAGACTCTCTGAGAAGCTTGTTCTTCTTGTCTGCTTTATACAAAAAGGGGGGCAGATTTCAGACGGCCTTCTTTCATTCATCCCTAGTAGTGCGTGCTGGGCAGGGCACTAGAATTCATCAAGAAAACTGCACACGGGAAGGAGGAGGGGGAATGATGGATGATAAGGTAGTAATCAGAAGAGGCATTTCTGAAGCTGCACCCTGTACCAGACCCACGGCTGAGGGCCTCCCTGTCTACCACCCCCACGTGGCTCACAAAAGTCCCCTCGCTATATAGGGCTTGATGGTAACCCGGTTCTCCCAGCCTGGGCAGGCTTTTTAAAAAGTGGAGGATGAGGCAACCCCATTCCTAACTCTGATTCAGATCCTTAAGGAATCTCATAGTCCTCAGATCCTGTTAGGACTGATGTAAAAAAACCTACTATAAGTCAGTTTGCACGCGGTAGAGATAAGCTGTAAAAACATGATCTGAATTGTGGGAAGCATACACATGTAAAGATACATGGAAACTCACACACAGTTGTAAAGGTAAGTCAGTATGTGGACACAGACATCAGACGTTTAAAGCACGGACGTCGTCTGCATTTAAAGTATCGAAATCTCTCAAATTCTGGAGATATTTCGTATCCTCTGACCCAAATCGCAATGGCAACCCACTCCAGTACTCTTGCCTGGAGAATCCCATGAATGGAGGAGCCTGGTGGGCTGCAGTCCATGGGGTCGCTGAGGACACGACTGAGTGACCTCACTTTCACTTTTCACTTTCATGCATTGGAGAAGGAAATGGAAATCCACTTCAGCATTCTTGCCTGGAGAATCCCAGGGACAGGGGGAGCCTGATGGGCTGCCGTCTATGGGGTCGCACAGAGTTGGACACAACTGAAATGACTTAGCAGCAACAGCAGCAGCAGACTCAAATCGAAAAATACTCATCTGTTAATTACATAACTGAGTAAAGCTCTAGAAAGGAGATAAGATGACCAATAGGTGGGTGGATAGATGAGAGAGAGATATGACAGATAAACATATAGATAGATAAATAGATAGGGAGATGATGAACAGATAGGTGATAATTAATACATATAGTGAAGAACCTAGGTTAAAAACCAAAGTCTCTTTTGTGTGTTAGGACCCCGGAGGCAGGCCATGCCTCATGGAAAACAGCTTTCCCCTTATCTGATGACTCAGAGCCTCCTGATCTTTGACACAGCCCCACTATAGTAGTGTGTGAAGGTATCTATTAATTCTTAACTGATGACTTATAGTCCAAACTCCTGGCTTTGGAAGGGACCTTTTAAATTGTCTTTCTGTTATTTTCTTTAGAAAATTGGTCGGTCAGTCGCCTCGGCTTGGCAACTTCCAGACCTATCTGGCGGGGAGATGCCTCAAAAGGGGGGCTGGAAAAACAGACATAGCCTTGGGAAAGCTCAAAGAGTTGCTTTCTCTGTCCCGCCACCCCCTGATTGATAAGTAACCTGTGGCATTTCAAGCCTGAACTCCTTGAGGAAAAACAGATTGTTCTCTGAAGTAGTCATACGTGCCTGAAACCGGGACGCACCGCCCCCGGAGGGAGTAAGATAGAATCCTACGCCAGCCAAATGATTTGTCTTGGGGTCTGGTGATAACAACTGTATGTTTATGACTCTATTTGATGTTTAAACTGCATTCTTTCTTTCATGATTTTTCTTTGTCCGGGAGTGTATAAAAACTGTTCNTCTATAATTCTTCACTTAAGGTATAATGACTGACCAAGGAGATGCATTTAAATGGCACTTAGCTATTGCCTTTATAAAAATTTATTTTTTATTAATTTATTTTTATATTGAAGGATAATTGCTTTGCAGAATTTTGTTGTTTTCTGTCAAACCGCAACATGAATCAGCCATTGGTATACATATATCCCCTCCCTTTGAACATCCCTCCCATCTCCCTCCCCTTCCCACCCCTCTAGGTTGATACAAAGCCCCTGTTTGAGTTTCCTGAGCCAAACAGCAAATTCCCGTTGGCTATCTATTTTACATATGCTAATGTAAGTTTCCATGTTACTCTCTCCATACGTCTCACCCTCTCCATACGTCTCACCCTCTCCTCCCCTCTCCCCATGTCTGTAAGTCTATTCTGTCTGTTTCTCCACTGCTGCCCTGTAAATAAATTCTTCAGTAACATTTTTCTACATTCTGTATATATACGTTAGAGTACAATATTTATCTTTCTCTTTTTGACTCACTTCACTCTGTATAATAGGTTCTAGGTTCATCCACCTCATTAGAACTGACTCAAATGTGTTCCTTTTTATGGCTGAATAACATTCCATTGTGTATATGTACCACTACTTCTTTATCCATTCATCTGTTGATGGACATCTAGGTTGCTTCCATGTTCTAGCTATTGTAAATAGTGCTGCAGTGAACAATGGGATACATCTGTCTCTTTCAATTTTGGTTTCCTCAGGTTATTTGCCTAGGAGTGGGATTGTTGGGTTATATGGTGGTTTTATTCCTAGTTTTTAAAGGACTCTCCATACCATCTTCCATGGTGGCTGTATCAATTTACATTCCCACCAACAGTGCAAGAGAGTTCCCTTTTCTCCACACCCTCTCCAGCATTTATTGTTTGTAGACTCTTTAATGATGGCCATTCTGACTGGCTTGAGGTGATATCTCATTGTAGTTTTGATTTGGATTTCTCTAATAATGAGCGATGTTGAGCATCTTTTCATGTGTTGGTTAGCCATCTGTATGTCTTCTTTGGAGAAATGTCTGTTTAGGTCTTTTTCCCACTTTTTTGATTGGGTCATTTGTTTCACTGGTTTTGAGTTGCACGAGCTGCTTCCATATTTTGGAAATTAATCCTTTGTCAGTTGTTTCATTTGCTATTATCTTTTCCCATTCTGAGGTTGTCTTTTCACCTTGCTTATAGTTTCCTTTGCTGTGCAAAACCTTGTAAGTTTAATCAGGTCCCACTTGTTTACTGTTGTTTTTATTTCCATTACTCTAGGAGGTGGGTCATAGAGGATCTTGCTTTGATGTATGTCATTGAGTGTTCTGCCTATGTTTTCCTCTAAGAGTTTTACAGTTTGTGTTCTTACATTTAGGTCTTTAATCCATTTTGAGTTTATCTTTGTGTAAGGTGTTAGGAAGTGTTCTAATTTCATTATTTTACATGTAGCTGTCCAGTTTTCCAAGCATCATTTATTGAAGAGGCTGCTCTGTCCTATTCTATATTCTTGCCCTCTTTGTAAAAAATAATGTAACCATAGGTGTATGGCTTTCTTTCTGGGCTTTCTATCTTGTTCCATTGGTCTGTATTTCTGTTTTTGTGCCAGTACCATACTGTCTTGATGACTATAGCTTTGCAGTATACTCTGAAGTCAGGAAGCTTGATTCCTAGCTCCATTCTTTTTCTCAAGACTGCTTTGGCTATTCAGGGTCTTTTTTGCTTCCATATGAATTGTGAATGTTTTTTGTTGTTCTAGTTCTGTGAAAAGTGTCTTTGTAATTTGATAGGGATCACACTGAATCTGTAGATTGTACTTGGTAGTATAGTCATTTTCACAATATTGATTCTACCTACCCAGGAACATGGATTATCTCTCCAACTGTTTATGTTTTCTTTGATTTCTTTCATCAGTCTCTTATAATTTTCTGAATACAATTCTTTTGTCTTCTTAGATAAGTTTATTCCTAGATATTTAATTGTTTTTGTTGCAATGGTGAATAGGATTGATTCCTTAATTTCTCTTTCTGACTTTTCATTGTTAATATATAGAAATGCAAATGATTTCTGTGTATTAATTTTGTATCCTTCAACTTTACTAAATTCACTGATTGGCTTTAATAATTTTCTGATACTATCTTCAGGGTTTTCTATGTACAGGATTATGTCTGTAAACAGCGAGAGGCTTACTTCTTTTCTGATCTGGACTCCTTTTATTTCTTTTTCTTCTCTGATTGCTGTAGCTAGGGCTACCAGAACTACATTGAATAATAGTAGGGACAGTGGACACCCTAGTTTGACTCCTATTCTTAGGGGGAATGCTTTCAGCTTTTCACCATTGAGAATAATGTTTGCTGTAGGCCTTTACTATGTTGAGGTAGATTACTTCTATGCCCATTTTTTGAAGAGTTTTAATCATAAATGGGTGCTGAATTTTCTCAAAGGCTTTCTCTGTATCTATTGAGATGATCATGTTGTTTTATTCTTTCAATTTGTTAATAGTGTATCACATTGATTGATTTATGTATATTGAAAAATCCTTGCATCCCTGGAATAAACCCAACTTGATCATGGTGTTTGAGCTTTTTGATGTGTTGCTGAATTCTTACTAAAATTTTGTTAAGGATTTTTGCATCTGTGTTCATCTATGCCTGTAGTTTTCTTTTTGTGTGTTGCCTTTGTCTGGTTTTGGTATCAGGGTGATGGTGGCCTCATAGAATGAGTTTGGGAGTATTCCTTCCTCTGGAGTTTTTTTGAAAGAGTTTAAGAATAATAGGCATTAGCTCTTCTCTAAATGTTTGATAGAATTCTCCTCTGAAGCCATCTGGTCCTGGGCTTTTGTTTTTTGGGAGATTTTTTTCTATCACAGCTTCCATTTCAGTGCTTATAACTGAGTTGTCTATAATTTCTATTTCTTCTTGGCTCAGTCTTGGAAGATTGAGCTTTTCTAAGAATCTGTCCATTTCTTCCAGGTTATCTATTTTATTGCTCTATAGTTGTTCATTATAGTCTCTTATAATCCTTTGTATTTCTGTATTGTCTGTTATAGCCTTTTCTTTTTCATTTTTAATTTTATTGATTTGATTCTTGTCTCTTTTTTTNATTAAGACTGTAATGAGAAGTTCATTCATACCCGCTAGATGTCATGCTAAATGCTTTGGCCTTGAGTATGGAGCCAGCAAACTACGAAGTCCTCCTGGTGGAAGGAAGTGTGAACTGGAATCGAAAATATGTTCTCCAACTGAGTTGAAGACACACAAATTCTAGGACCTATAGATTTCCACCCTTGTCTCTGTTCCTAAAAATCACACTCACAGGGATCCCATGAAATCTGTGTGAGAATGTTATTAGAAGCACTGCTTGTCACCAGAGAAAAGCTGCACACAACCCAATAGTCGAGGGAATCAACAAACTATGGACTATTGGTAAAAGGAACCAGTATATGACAGGAAAATGTGTGAATTATCACCAGGTTCAATATAGAAGAATCTCAGGGGCAAAAACAGGCCACATTCAAGAAGACATTTGGTAATTCCATCTGTATAAAGGACTGAAGTAAACAAGAGTTCTTTCCTGGTGGCTCAGATGGTAAAGAATCTGCCTGTGATGCAGGAGACCCAGGTTCAATCCCTGGATTGGGAAGATCCCCTGGAGAAAGGAATGGATACCCAGTCTAGTATTCTTGCCTAGAGAACCCTATGGACAGAGGAACCTGGCAGGCTACAGTCCATGGGGTTGTAAACAGTCAAGTATGATTGAGCGACGAACACACACACACACACACAAAGTAAACAATATGCTGTTTGCATATATATGCTAGGCAACAACCTTAAAAAGCAAAGATACAGGAAATATGATGGTTATCTGAGCTAGAAGGGGAGGCCAAGACTCAGGATGAGTTTGGAGACCAGCATTCAGGTCTAGAATGTGGTGCAATGCTGAGTTGTAGAACAGAGGGTGTTTGTCCACATATTGCATTGTTACTTTTGTACTTCACATATATTTGATTCTTCTTCCCGGGATCCACACATTATTTAATGAAAATAATGGAAGAAAACTGCCTTCATAGGTGCTGTGAGGCCACTCACATCCATCCTATGGTAACTGGAGACCTTCTTTTAATCCTTTATCGCTTATGAGACATCCGTGTGTAGCTGAGAACATCCCTGGTCTGGCAGAGCTCATCTGACTCCAAATAAGTCCACCCTGGGGCAACTTCTTAAATATATTTTCTCAATGCAAAACCATCTTGGCAAGGAGAAGAAATGAACAACAGGGGAATGACAACACAAAATTCATTACTGTTCTCCACCTCCTGAAGAATGTGGTGAATAAAGAGTTAAAAACCTGGAGGACAAAGTACAGCACAATCGTTGAGTGAATTTGTTGTCTGGGGATATATAACTATGGTTAACTGGGACACACTTCCAGATGATAGGGAAGGGGATTGAATCTCAGACATTCCACATCATCCTGTGTCTTAAACTATATTTTTATGCAAAAAACATCTTATGGTTTTCAGTGAACATTATGAGCTACTAACTACATCTGTTTTATTTTTACAGTTTACTAAATAGGAAGTCCTGGGATTTTTATTTCACTTTTATGTGGGTCCTTATGTCTCTATTAGTGTGATTTTAATTGTTTCTCTCCTCAGGAAGCTTACAATCTATAATTCTTCACTTAAGGTATAATGACTGATCAAGGAGATGCATTTAAATGGCACTTAGCTATTGCCTTTATAAAAATTTATTTTTTATTAATTTATTTTTATATTGAAGGATAATTGCTTTGCAGAATTTTGTTGTTTTCTGTCAAACCGCAACATGAATCAGCCATTGGTATACATATATCCCCTCCCTTTGAACATCCCTCCCATCTCCCTCCCCTTCCCACCCCTCTAGGTTGATACAAAGCCCCTGTTTGAGTTTCCTGAGCCAAACAGCAAATTCCCGTTGGCTATCTATTTTACATATGCTAATGTAAGTTTCGATGTTACTCTCTCCATACGTCTCACCCTCTCCATACGTCTCACCCTCTCCTCCCCTCTCCCCATGTCTGTAAGTCTATTCTGTCTGTTTCTCCACTGCTGCCCTGTAAATAAATTCTTCAGTAACATTTTTCTACATTCTGTATATATACGTTAGAGTACAATATTTATCTTTCTCTTTTTGACTCACTTCACTCTGTATAATAGGTTCTAGGTTCATCCACCTCATTAGAACTGACTCAAATGTGTTCCTTTTTATGGCTGAATAACATTCCATTGTGTATATGTACCACTACTTCTTTATCCATTCATCTGTTGATGGACATCTAGGTTGCTTCCATGTTCTAGCTATTGTAAATAGTGCTGCAGTGAACAATGGGATACATCTGTCTCTTTCAATTTTGGTTTCCTCAGGTTATTTGCCTAGGAGTGGGATTGTTGGGTTATATGGTGGTTTTATTCCTAGTTTTTAAAGGACTCTCCATACCATCTTCCATGGTGGCTGTATCAATTTACATTCCCACCAACAGTGCAAGAGAGTTCCCTTTTCTCCACACCCTCTCCAGCATTTATTGTTTGTAGACTCTTTAATGATGGCCATTCTGACTGGCTTGAGGTGATATCTCATTGTAGTTTTGATTTGGATTTCTCTAATAATGAGCGATGTTGAGCATCTTTTCATGTGTTTGTTAGCCATCTGTATGTCTTCTTTGGAGAAATGTCTGTTTAGGTCTTTTTCCCACTTTTTTGATTGGGTCATTTGTTTCACTGGTTTTGAGTTGCACGAGCTGCTTCCATATTTTGGAAATTAATCCTTTGTCAGTTGTTTCATTTGCTATTATCTTTTCCCATTCTGAGGTTGTCTTTTCACCTTGCTTATAGTTTCCTTTGCTGTGCAAAACCTTGTAAGTTTAATCAGGTCCCACTTGTTTACTGTTGTTTTTATTTCCATTACTCTAGGAGGTGGGTCATAGAGGATCTTGCTTTGATGTATGTCATTGAGTGTTCTGCCTATGTTTTCCTCTAAGAGTTTTACAGTTTGTGTTCTTACATTTAGGTCTTTAATCCATTTTGAGTTTATCTTTGTGTAAGGTGTTAGGAAGTGTTCTAATTTCATTATTTTACATGTAGCTGTCCAGTTTTCCAAGCATCATTTATTGAAGAGGCTGCTCTGTCCTATTCTATATTCTTGCCCTCTTTGTAAAAAATAATGTAACCATAGGTGTATGGCTTTCTTTCTGGGCTTTCTATCTTGTTCCATTGGTCTGTATTTCTGTTTTTGTGCCAGTACCATACTGTCTTGATGACTGTAGCTTTGCAGTATACTCTGAAGTCAGGAAGCTTGATTCCTAGCTCCATTCTTTTTCTCAAGACTGCTTTGGCTATTCAGGGTCTTTTTTGCTTCCATATGAATTGTGAATGTTTTTTGTTGTTCTAGTTCTGTGAAAAGTGTCTTTGTAATTTGATAGGGATCACACTGAATCTGTAGATTGTACTTGGTAGTATAGTCATTTTCACAATATTGATTCTACCTACCCAGGAACATGGATTATCTCTCCAACTGTTTATGTTTTCTTTGATTTCTTTCATCAGTCTCTTATAATTTTCTGAATACAATTCTTTTGTCTTCTTAGATAAGTTTATTCCTAGATATTTAATTGTTTTTGTTGCAATGGTGAATAGGATTGATTCCTTAATTTCTCTTTCTGACTTTTCATTGTTAATATATAGAAATGCAAATGATTTCTGTGTATTAATTTTGTATCCTTCAACTTTACTAAATTCACTGATTGGCTTTAATAATTTTCTGATACTATCTTCAGGGTTTTCTATGTACAGGATTATGTCTGTAAACAGCGAGAGGCTTACTTCTTTTCTGATCTGGACTCCTTTTATTTCTTTTTCTTCTCTGATTGCTGTAGCTAGGGCTACCAGAACTACATTGAATAATAGTAGGGACAGTGGACACCCTAGTTTGACTCCTATTCTTAGGGGGAATGCTTTCAGCTTTTCACCATTGAGAATAATGTTTGCTGTAGGCCTTTACTATGTTGAGGTAGATTACTTCTATGCCCATTTTTTGAAGAGTTTTAATCATAAATGGGTGCTGAATTTTCTCAAAGGCTTTCTCTGTATCTATTGAGATGATCATGTTGTTTTATTCTTTCAATTTGTTAATAGTGTATCACATTGATTGATTTATGTATATTGAAAAATCCTTGCATCCCTGGAATAAACCCAACTTGATCATGGTGTTTGAGCTTTTTGATGTGTTGCTGAATTCTTACTAAAATTTTGTTAAGGATTTTTGCATCTGTGTTCATCTATGCCTGTAGTTTTCTTTTTGTGTGTTGCCTTTGTCTGGTTTTGGTATCAGGGTGATGGTGGCCTCATAGAATGAGTTTGGGAGTATTCCTTCCTCTGGAGTTTTTTTGAAAGAGTTTAAGAATAATAGGCATTAGCTCTTCTCTAAATGTTTGATAGAATTCTCCTCTGAAGCCATCTGGTCCTGGGCTTTTGTTTTTTGGGAGATTTTTTTCTATCACAGCTTCCATTTCAGTGCTTATAACTGAGTTGTCTATAATTTCTATTTCTTCTTGGCTCAGTCTTGGAAGATTGAGCTTTTCTAAGAATCTGTCCATTTCTTCCAGGTTATCTATTTTATTGCTCTATAGTTGTTCATTATAGTCTCTTATAATCCTTTGTATTTCTGTATTGTCTGTTATAGCCTTTTCTTTTTCATTTTTAATTTTATTGATTTGATTCTTGTCTCTTTTTTTTCTTAATGGGTCAGGCCAAAGGTTTGTCAATTTTGTTTATCTTCTCAAAGAACCAGCTTTTAGTTTTATTAATCTTGATTATTGTTCCTTTTATTTCTTTTTCATTTATTTCTGCTCATATCTTTATGATTTCTTTCCTTCTACTAAATTTTTGTTGTTGCTGTTGTTATTGTTCTTCTTTCTCCAGTTGTTTTAGGTATAAAGTTCAGTTGTCTATTTGATGTTTTTCTTATTTCTTGAGGTAGGATTGTATTGCTATAAGCTTCACTCTTAGAACTGCTTTTGCTGCATCTCATAGGTTTTGAGTTGTGTTTTATTGTCATTTGTTTCTATACATTTTTTTATTTCCCCTTTTGATTTCTCCAGTATCCTGCTGGTTATTTAGAAATGTATTGTTTAATCTCCATGTGTTAGTGTTTCTTATAGTTTTTTTCTTGTAACTGATATCTGGTCTTATAGTGTTATGGTCAGAGTAGATGCTTGATATGATTTCAGTTTTCTTAAATTTACTGGGGTTTGATTTATCACCCAAGATGTAATCTGTCCTGGAGAATGTTTCATGTACACTTGAGAAGTTGTATTCTTCTGCATGTGGATGGAATGTCCTGAAGATATCAATGAGATTCTTTTCAACTAATGTATCATTTAAGACTTGTTTTTCCTTTTGATTTTCTGTTTTGGTGATCTGTCCCTTTGTGCGAATGGGGTGGTAAAGCCTCCTACTACTATTGTGTTATTGTCAATTTCTTCTTTTGTGTCTGCTAGTGTTTGTCTTATGTATTGAGGTGCTTCTATGTTGGGTTCATAGATGTTTACAATTGTTATGTCTTCCTCTCGGATTGATTCCTTATGTAGTGTTCTTCCTTATCTCTTGTAAGCTTTGTTTTAAGGGCTATTTTGTCTGATATGAGGATTGCTACTCCAGCTTTCTTTTGCTTCCCTTTTGCATGGAATATATTTTTCTATCTTCTCACTTTCAGTCTATATGTGTCTTGACGTCTCAAGTTGGTTTCCTGTAGACAGCATATATATGGGTCTTGTTTTTGTATTCATTCAGCCCGACTGTGTCTTTTGGTTGGAGCATTTAATCCATTTTCATTTAGAATAATTATTGATATATATATTCCCATCACCTTCTTCTTAATTGTTTGGGGTTTATTTTGTAGGTCTTTTTTCTTCTCTTTTATTTCCTGACTATAAAAGTCCCTTTAACATTCATTGTAAAGCTTGTTTGGTACTACTGAAGTCCCCTAACTTTTATTTGTCTGAAAAGCTTTTTATTCCTCCATCAATTTTTAATGAGATCCTTGCCAGGTATAGTAATCTTGGTTGTAGAGTGTTCTCTTTCAGTACTTTAAATATATCTTGCCATTCCCTATTGACCTGCAGAGTTTCTGCCAAAAGATCAGCTGTTAAACGTATGAGGTTTCCCTTGTATGTTACTTGTTGCCTTTCCCTTGCTGCTTTTAATATTCTTTCTTTGTGTTTAGTGTTTTTTAGTTTGATTAGTATGTGCCTTGGCATGTTTCTCCTTGGGTTTAACCTGTATGCAGCTCTTTGTGCCTCTTGGACTTAATTGTATCCTTTTCCATGTTGGGAAATTTTCAACTATAATCTCTTCAAAAATTTTCTCCTACCCTTTCATTTTCTCTTCTTATTCTGGGACCCCTATAATTTGAATGTTGGTGCATTTGATATTGTCCCAGAGGTCCTTGAGACTATCCTCAGTTCTTTTCATTCTTTTTACTTTATTCTGCTCTTCAGAATTTATTTCTACCATTTTATCTTCCAGCTCACCGATTCATTCTTCCTCTTTAGATATTCTGCTATTGATTCCTTCCAGGGTATTTTGAATTTCAGTAATTGTGCTGTTTGTCTCTGTATGTTTATTCTTTAATTCTTCTAGGTCTTTGTTAATTGATTCTCATATTTTTTCCATTTTGTTTTCAAGACTTTTGATCATCTTTGCTATCATTATTCTGAATTCTTTCTCAGGTAGTTTCCCTATTTCCTTTTCATTTATTTAGCTTGCTGTGTTTCTAGTTTGTTCCTTCATTTGTGTAGTATTTCTTTGCCTTTTCATTTTTTTTAACTTATTGTTTTTGAGGACTTCTTTTCTCAGACTTAATGGAAAGTTAAATTTTTTTCTTTGAAAAAGGTTGAATTTTTTCCCTCCTTTTGGTTTCTGTACTCCTAAGGTTGGTTCAGTGGTTTGTGTAAGCTTTTTATAGGGTGATATTTGTACTGAATTTTTGTTTGTTTGTTTGTTTTTCCTCCGATGGGCAAGGCTGAGTGAGATGGTAATCTCGTCTGCTGATGATTGGGTTTGTATTTTTACTTTGTTTGATGCTTAGATGCAGCCTCTAGCACAGGGTGGTACTGGTGGTTGGGTGATGCCAGGTCTTGTATTTGAATGGTTGTCTTTGTGTGAGTTCTCACTTTTTGTTACTCCCTAAGGTTAGTTCTCTGGTATTCTAGGGCCTTGGAGTCAGTGTTCCAACTCCAAAGGCTCAGAGCTTGATCTCTGGTTGGGAACAAAAATTCCACAAGTTCTTTGTTATGGCATTATGTGAGATTAAACCAGATATCCAAAAATGAGAAACCAAAGATGAACCCCAGACAAATGGCAGTTACAAAATCATAAAAGTAATAATTAAAATAATGGAATATACACATATATACACATGAGCAAAGTCAAAACAGTCCTAAATAAATAAAGTACAATAGACTGACCTGGCAAACAAAGGTAACAAAAATTGTATTTACCAGTTAAGAACAAAACTAACTAAAGCACAAACTGGAAACAAAACTAAAGCAAGGTGTGAAGTGGGTTATAAAGCAATGAAAACAAACTAACAAATATGTTGAGAGGAAAGAAAGAAAAGAAAGCAAGAATAGATATGCAAAGTTAAATAGAAGTAGATGAAGAAGATTTATATACATTAAAGATTAACTACAAGGGGTGAAGAACAGTCAGAAAGGCAAACAAAGGAACAAATGTAGGAAAGTATAATAGGCTTAAAAAAATTAAAATTATCAAAAGAGAAAAGAATTAAAAAAGAAGAAGAAAGAACAAAAGCCCAATGTAGAGGCAGAGGTTTATAACAACAATAAAAATGTGCCAGAATATACATGTACATAAGCAAATTCTAAATAGTCTAGCTAAAATAAAGTACAACAGAGTGATCTGGTGAAGAAAGGACACCCAAAATTATATCTACCAGTTAAGAACAAAATTAACTAAAGCACAAAGTAGAAAACAAAACTAAAGCAAGGTGTCAATTAGGGAACAAAGCAATGAAAATAAAACTAACAAATACGTTGTGAGGAAAGGGAAGAAAGAAGAGAAAGAAATGTTAGATATGCAAAGTTACATAGAGGCAGATAAACAAGATTTATATACATTAAAGATTAACTGCAAGGGGAAAAGAATAGTAGGAAAAGCAAACAAAGGAATAAATGTAGAAAAAATAATTATAGGTTTAAAAATTAAAAGAGAGAAGGGAAAAAAAAAAAAAAAAAAGGAAAACTCCACAGAACTGCAAAAGCCCAACATAGAGGCAGAGGTTTATAACAACAATAAAAATTGTGACTGAGGGAAAAAAACATAGCTCAAGAGCTTAATTAGATTTCAAAGTGCCATTAAAATCAACCACTACAACAGAGAGGGGGGAAAAGAAAAAAAAGAAAAGAAAAGAAAATCCAAAAGAATCTGCAGAACAAGTGAAACAAAAAGAATAATAAAAGTTTTCTTTGAGTCACTGCTGTCAAAGTCCTTTGCCTCACTGGGAGTCACAGTCCACCTCACCTCCTTAGGATGCCCTCCAGCACTGTGCTGATCTCTGGACCTTCCATGGGGGCAGCTCAGATTCTAATTTGGTTCTACTCCTGTGTGTTCTTGCCTTCAGTGTCCACAGAACTAGTGCATTTTCTTTTGTGGGAGCTCTCAATGTCCTTTACTATATTCCACAGACACAGAGTCTGCCTAGTTAATCTTGTGGATTTAATCTGCAGCTTATACAGATGGTGGGAAGGTTTTGGATCTTCTTCCTTGGCCACACTGCCCCTGGGTTTCAACTGTGGTTTTGTTTCCACCTCTGTATGTGGGTCGTCCACTGGGGTTTGCTCCTGAGGCTGGCCTGGAGGACTTGGGTTTGCCCCAGTGAGGGCCAGGTGTGGAAGTGGTGTAGCTGCTTGGGTTGCAGGGGTTCTGGCAGCACCAGGTACTCAGGGGGGGTTGGTGACTAGGGCAGCAGGAACTATAGTGCTCTAGAAGGGTATGGAAACCAGTATTGGCCAATACACTCCAGTATTCTTGCCTGGAGAAACCCCCTGACAGAGAAGCCTGGCATGCCAGTTTACAGAGCTGAAAAAAGTTGACAAGACCAAACCAACCCTGCATGCATAGATGCAAAATTTTTCTTTTTTGTCTGTGGCAGCTCTGCCCCAGTGAGAGTTGAGCATGAAGGTGGCATAGCTGCTTGGCTTGTGGGGATGCTGGTGGCACCAAGTGTGCAGGGACACAGACTGCCTCCACAGCAGGAGTTATGGCCCTGTCTGAGTCTTTTTTTGAACCTCTTACAGCTGGCGATCAGAGGGCCTCTTTGGCCAGTCTTTCTCCATAGCTCTGTGCATCCAGGCACTTAGAAAGCTCCCTTGCCTGGGGTCCTTCTCGGTTGTTCAGCATGTCAGGCATATAGAGGGGCCCCCCTGGCTGGGGTCCTACTCTGCAGGTTGGCATGCCAGCCACTTAAAGAGGCACCCTGGGCGGGGTCCTGCTCTGTGGTTCAGTGCATCAGGCGTTTGATGGGCCAGCCTCTCTGTTGTTCACCTACTGATGCCGGCAGGTGGGGAGATAGAGGCTGTGATGATGGCTCCACCCCCTACGCATAACTTAGCAGTATCTCCTTGCTTCCATGGCTGCCTGGCTTTCCTCCACAGGCATTTCCCACCATGATCTCCTCCCTCACATGCCCTTGATCTGTCTCTCCGCAGTCAACAGCAGCCTTTGCCCAGGGATTGCTCCACAATCCCTAAACTCCAGCTCCTAGCCGATGCACCTTCCAGGGGACCTGTGTCCCTGTCCAGGTTCTGTATGGCTGTGGCAAGGAGTGTCTGATTCTCATTCCACTTAGGCTGCTACAGATCAGCTGTTTCACTCTTAGCTTTAAATGTTTCTCCTCTGACTCAGACACTTGCCCCACTGTGGGGAATGGACCTTTGCTTCCATTACCGTACCTGCTGAGGGCAGGTCCAGTCCTACTAACACTCCTGTTTTTTCCCCTAGTTCCTTCATCCTACTGAGTTTTGCATGAGTCTATATATTCTTTTCTGCTCGTCAGGTACACCTGTCCACTCTCAGCTGGTGTTCTGCATGCAAGTCTGTGTCTGGAGGTGTATTCCTGTTGTATCTATCCGTGGAGAAGGATGTACTCCACGTCCACCTACTCCTCCACCATCTTGTTCTCAAATTTTAATTATTTTTAATTGGAGGCTAATTGCTTTACAATATTTTTGTTGGTTTCTGCTATATATCAACATGAATCAGCCTTAGGTATATGTATGTCCCCATCCTCTTGAACAATCCCTCCAAGCTCCCACTCCATCCCATCCCTCTAGGTTGTAGGACAGAACATCTGATTTGAGTTCCCTGCATCATACAGCAAATTTCCACTGGCTGTCTTTTTCATATATGGTAATGCATATGTTTCAATGATACTCTCTCAATTCACCTCCCCATCTCCTTCCCGACCTGTGCCCACAAATCTGTTCTCTATGTCGGCATCTCCATTGCTGCCCTGCAGAATGGATCTGCAGGGTCGCTGTTGTTTATTGAAGTTGCACTGCCTGGTAGAGAGATGCCTTCGCTGGACTGTAGATCAAAGTGAGAACCTTCTCGCTTATATTCTTATATATACCTTCTTATATTTATAGAGACTTTCCTGGAGTTCACCAGGCAACTGAAGCCAATCTAATGAAGCAGTATTAATTTTGATCTTTCCTTTTAGCTAACTGGAAGGCACAGATTTTAAACTAAAGGAAAACAAAAACAAAAACAAAAACGGATACACTATTTTAAATTCAACTGCCTGAAAACTTTTAGTAGTAAATGAAGTTGTGTGATTAATACGGATAATAAGTCTTCTTTTCTTCAACTCCATGCTCCACTCTGTGTTTCAGCTGTCCTTGTGCCAAGAAGCTTTGGCAATCTGCACATCTTTCTTTCTTTCTTTCTTTCTTTTTTTTTAACCTCAAAAGTAAATAACAAAATACAGACTCCATGGTTTTGTGGCTGATTTTACAGAATATTATGGCATGGATAGCTGTGACAAAATCCTCCCAAAGTTTCCTGCTCCCACAAGTAGATCTTTGGAATATTTCCATCTTGTATATGTTTGTGCATGTATGTTTTATTTCTAAACTCGTACTACATACACTTCAGTTCAGTTCAGTCGCTCAGTCATGTCCAACTCTTTGCGACCCCATGAATTGCAGCACGCCAGGCCTCCCTGTCCATCACCATCTCCCGGAGTTCACTCAGACTCACGTCCATAGAGTCGGTGGTGCCATCCAGCCATCTCATCCTATCATCCCCTTCTCCTTCTGGCCCCAATCCCTCCCAGCAACAAAGTCTTTTCCAATGAGTCAACTCTTTGCATGAGGTGGCCAAAGTACTGGAGTTTCAGCTTTAGCATCATTCCCTCCAAAGAAATCCCAGGGCTGATCTCCTTTAGAATGGAGAAGACTCTTGAGAGTCTTCTCCAACGCCACAGTTCAAAAGCATCAATTCTTCAGCGCTCAGCCTTCTTCACAGTCCAACTCTCACATCCATACATGACCACAGGAAAAACCATAGCCTTGACTAAATGGACTACATTAACATGACTCAAATTTCCAAAAATATTTTTTAAAATGATGGTTAGTGGTCCTCAGAATACTGAAATGGTAACTAAAAAAGCTAGATGAAACATTTAAAATTTTTGTAAAAGCTAAAAGAGCTAACAAGATAATGAAGAATTACCTGGCCAAAAGTTAGGAGAAACTGAAAATTAAGAAGGTTAAGCTGAAAACTTAAAGCTGCTTTTACCCAGAGGGTATTTGTCTATTGACAGAAACAGCTGTGGAATGGAGCTCTGGTTTTGGCAGCCTCCTGAGGCAAAGGAATAGACGTCAGAAATCAATTCCTACCCAAATGCAGAGTCTAAAAGGGGCTGTAGCCTCTGAAGAAGGGGTGAAGCAGAAGGAAAGAAGCCCTTACGTGAACCTGCACCTTCCTCAGATGNAAAAAAAAAAAAAAGGAAAACTCCACAGAACTGCAAAAGCCCAACATAGAGGCAGAGGTTTATAACAACAATAAAAATTGTGACTGAGGGAAAAAAACATAGCTCAAGAGCTTAATTAGATTTCAAAGTGCCATTAAAATCAACCACTACAACAGAGAGGGGGGAAAAGAAAAAAAAGAAAAGAAAAGAAAATCCAAAAGAATCTGCAGAACAAGTGAAACAAAAAGAATAATAAAAGTTTTCTTTGAGTCACTGCTGTCAAAGTCCTTTGCCTCACTGGGAGTCACAGTCCACCTCACCTCCTTAGGATGCCCTCCAGCACTGTGCTGATCTCTGGACCTTCCATGGGGGCAGCTCAGATTCTAATTTGGTTCTACTCCTGTGTGTTCTTGCCTTCAGTGTCCACAGAACTAGTGCATTTTCTTTTGTGGGAGCTCTCAATGTCCTTTACTATATTCCACAGACACAGAGTCTGCCTAGTTAATCTTGTGGATTTAATCTGCAGCTTATACAGATGGTGGGAAGGTTTTGGATCTTCTTCCTTGGCCACACTGCCCCTGGGTTTCAACTGTGGTTTTGTTTCCACCTCTGTATGTGGGTCGTCCACTGGGGTTTGCTCCTGAGGCTGGCCTGGAGGACTTGGGTTTGCCCCAGTGAGGGCCAGGTGTGGAAGTGGTGTAGCTGCTTGGGTTGCAGGGGTTCTGGCAGCACCAGGTACTCAGGGGGGGTTGGTGACTAGGGCAGCAGGAACTATAGTGCTCTAGAAGGGTATGGAAACCAGTATTGGCCAATACACTCCAGTATTCTTGCCTGGAGAAACCCCCTGACAGAGAAGCCTGGCATGCCAGTTTACAGAGCTGAAAAAAGTTGACAAGACCAAACCAACCCTGCATGCATAGATGCAAAATTTTTCTTTTTTGTCTGTGGCAGCTCTGCCCCAGTGAGAGTTGAGCATGAAGGTGGCATAGCTGCTTGGCTTGTGGGGATGCTGGTGGCACCAAGTGTGCAGGGACACAGACTGCCTCCACAGCAGGAGTTATGGCCCTGTCTGAGTCTTTTTTTGAACCTCTTACAGCTGGCGATCAGAGGGCCTCTTTGGCCAGTCTTTCTCCATAGCTCTGTGCATCCAGGCACTTAGAAAGCTCCCTTGCCTGGGGTCCTTCTCGGTTGTTCAGCATGTCAGGCATATAGAGGGGCCCCCCTGGCTGGGGTCCTACTCTGCAGGTTGGCATGCCAGCCACTTAAAGAGGCACCCTGGGCGGGGTCCTGCTCTGTGGTTCAGTGCATCAGGCGTTTGATGGGCCAGCCTCTCTGTTGTTCACCTACTGATGCCGGCAGGTGGGGAGATAGAGGCTGTGATGATGGCTCCACCCCCTACGCATAACTTAGCAGTATCTCCTTGCTTCCATGGCTGCCTGGCTTTCCTCCACAGGCATTTCCCACCATGATCTCCTCCCTCACATGCCCTTGATCTGTCTCTCCGCAGTCAACAGCAGCCTTTGCCCAGGGATTGCTCCACAATCCCTAAACTCCAGCTCCTAGCCGATGCACCTTCCAGGGGACCTGTGTCCCTGTCCAGGTTCTGTATGGCTGTGGCAAGGAGTGTCTGATTCTTATTCCACTTAGGCTGCTACAGATCAGCTGTTTCACTCTTAGCTTTAAATGTTTCTCCTCTGACTCAGACACTTGCCCCACTGTGGGGACTGGACCTTTGCTTCCATTACCGTACCTGCTGAGGGCAGGTCCAGTCCTACTAACACTCCTGTTTTTTCCCCTAGTTCCTTCATCCTACTGAGTTTTGCATGAGTCTATATATTCTTTTCTGCTCGTCAGGTACACCTGTCCACTCTCAGCTGGTGTTCTGCATGCAAGTCTGTGTCTGGAGGTGTATTCCTGTTGTATCTATCCGTGGAGAAGGATGTACTCCACGTCCACCTACTCCTCCACCATCTTGTTCTCAAATTTTAATTATTTTTAATTGGAGGCTAATTGCTTTACAATATTTTTGTTGGTTTCTGCTATATATCAACATGAATCAGCCTTAGGTATATGTATGTCCCCATCCTCTTGAACAATCCCTCCAAGCTCCCACTCCATCCCATCCCTCTAGGTTGTAGGACAGAACATCTGATTTGAGTTCCCTGCATCATACAGCAAATTTCCACTGGCTGTCTTTTTCATATATGGTAATGCATATGTTTCAATGATACTCTCTCAATTCACCTCCCCATCTCCTTCCCGACCTGTGCCCACAAATCTGTTCTCTATGTCGGCATCTCCATTGCTGCCCTGCAGAATGGATCTGCAGGGTCGCTGTTGTTTATTGAAGTTGCACTGCCTGGTAGAGAGATGCCTTCGCTGGACTGTAGATCAAAGTGAGAACCTTCTCGCTTATATTCTTATATATACCTTCTTATATTTATAGAGACTTTCCTGGAGTTCACCAGGCAACTGAAGCCAATCTAATGAAGCAGTATTAATTTTGATCTTTCCTTTTAGCTAACTGGAAGGCACAGATTTTAAACTAAAGGAAAACAAAAACAAAAACAAAAACGGATACACTATTTTAAATTCAACTGCCTGAAAACTTTTAGTAGTAAATGAAGTTGTGTGATTAATACGGATAATAAGTCTTCTTTTCTTCAACTCCATGCTCCACTCTGTGTTTCAGCTGTCCTTGTGCCAAGAAGCTTTGGCAATCTGCACATCTTTCTTTCTTTCTTTCTTTCTTTTTTTTTAACCTCAAAAGTAAATAACAAAATACAGACTCCATGGTTTTGTGGCTGATTTTACAGAATATTATGGCATGGATAGCTGTGACAAAATCCTCCCAAAGTTTCCTGCTCCCACAAGTAGATCTTTGGAATATTTCCATCTTGTATATGTTTGTGCATGTATGTTTTATTTCTAAACTCGTACTACATACACTTCAGTTCAGTTCAGTCGCTCAGTCATGTCCAACTCTTTGCGACCCCATGAATTGCAGCACGCCAGGCCTCCCTGTCCATCACCATCTCCTGGAGTTCACTCAGACTCACGTCCATAGAGTCGGTGGTGCCATCCAGCCATCTCATCCTATCATCCCCTTCTCCTTCTGGCCCCAATCCCTCCCAGCAACAAAGTCTTTTCCAATGAGTCAACTCTTTGCATGAGGTGGCCAAAGTACTGGAGTTTCAGCTTTAGCATCATTCCCTCCAAAGAAATCCCAGGGCTGATCTCCTTTAGAATGGAGAAGACTCTTGAGAGTCTTCTCCAACGCCACAGTTCAAAAGCATCAATTCTTCAGCGCTCAGCCTTCTTCACAGTCCAACTCTCACATCCATACATGACCACAGGAAAAACCATAGCCTTGACTAAATGGACTACATTAACATGACTCAAATTTCCAAAAATATTTTTTAAAATGATGGTTAGTGGTCCTCAGAATACTGAAATGGTAACTAAAAAAGCTAGATGAAACATTTAAAATTTTTGTAAAAGCTAAAAGAGCTAACAAGATAATGAAGAATTACCTGGCCAAAAGTTAGGAGAAACTGAAAATTAAGAAGGTTAAGCTGAAAACTTAAAGCTGCTTTTACCCAGAGAGTATTTGTCTATTGACAGAAACAGCTGTGGAACGGAGCTCTGGTTTTGGCAGCCTCCTGAGGCAAAGGAATAGACTTCAGAAATCAATTCCTACCCAAATGCAGAGTCTGAAAGGGGCTGTAGCCTCTGAAGAAGGGGTGAGGCAGAAGGAAAGAAGCCCTTACGTGAACCTGCACCTTCCTCAGATGATGCTTTCATCGTGCCCCCAGTCCACTGGTGAAAGCAAATGAAAACCTTTTGAGGCCTTGAATTATTCCTGCAATTAATTACTTTGTTTTCAGATATGATGATCAGACACACAAAAAAGAAGATATCATTAATTAGAACCAGCAAAATACACAACAGAAAGATTATAATGAATTCAGATACAATATTTAAATTAACAAGCATATATCATGACTTATAGTTACAAACTAAAAATATAAAAAAAGACATAAGAAATAAAAATTATTTTAAGAAAGATACTGATTAAAAAAATCAATCTTCTCATCCTAAAACTGTAAGTAAAATTAAAAATTCAATGTAAAGCTTTAACAATTGAATACAAATAGCTGAAAAAATTAGTGAGGTAGAACACAAGTTGGAATACATTTTCCAGAAGCAGCTTCGAGAAAAGATGGAAAATGCGTAAGACCCACTGAGAAACACAAAATGTAGACAGAGAAGACCTGAAGTAACTGGGGTAGGAATTCATTGTATTGTTTGTCCCTCTAGACCAAGGAGGCCATGGAGAGAGGTGTGTGTGGTTATAAAAAAGCAACAGGAAGTATACTTTTGGTATCGGGGCTCTTCTACATCTTTTCTGGGATAAGTGAAGTCGCTCAGTCGTGTTCGACTCTTTGCAACCCCATGGACTGTAGCCCGCCAGGCTCCTCCGACATGGGATTTTCCAGGCAGAAGTAGTGCGGTGGGTAGCCTTTCCCTTCTCCAGGGGATCTTCTCGGCCCAGGGATTGAACCTAGGTCTCCCGCATTTTAGGCAGATTCTTTACTGTCTGAGCCACCAGGGATACACTATATAAAACCAAACACAAGTACAGGTAAAACTGGAGTGACATGAATAAGAACAGAAGATTGTACAAATACTAATGCTGGTTGTTGAACTTCTACAAAACTTTAACACTGGGGAAAATTTGGGAATGTGGACAAGGAGATCTCTCTGTATTATTTCTTACAACTCCATGTGAATCTACAGTTATTACAATGAAATTTGAATAAAAAAAGAAGCAGACATCCTGACACATGACAACGACAATGCAGAATTCCTAGGCAAAGAGAAAACCTTAAACACAGGAGGAGAAAAAATAAGAAAGGTAGATGACCTCCAAAAAGAGCCCAGCAGCTTGACTGCCAGCTCACTCCTTCATGCAACCAAGGATGCTAGAAGCCAGTGGGAAAATGTCGTCAACATTTTGAAATATATAGCTGGCGAAGCTTTCCTCTCAAATGGAGGTAGAATAAAATAAGGAGATATCTTCAGAAAAACACAGTTTGAAAGTGCTCAACACCCCCACAAAACTGTATTAAAGATAAATTCTAAAGGATGTGTTTTGCAGGAATAAAGATGACCTTCGATGAAACATTTGATACCTACAAGGGAGTAAAAGACAATCAAAGTGGTGTTAGCTCATGAAAAAGTTACCAGCTATCTCAACTGAATATCAAGACTTAGTAACATTAAGACACTGTGGAATAATTAAGATAGCCCAAGGGAGATAGAAGAGAGAGCCTGGAAACAGGATTAAGGGGTGCAGATCACGTGTCTCTTTAAAGTAATTAGCCTCCAATTAAAATAAATAAATTTATATTTAAACAAAACAACAAAAAAAGAGGTGCAGATCAATGGGAAAGTCTGTCCTTTATATAAACAGTGCAGGAAGTAGCAATAAGTTTGAATATGGGAAAATATACCCATGGGTCCCTCTCTCACACCATTAACAGGTGGAGGAAGCACAGAGATAAAGCTGCTGGAAATAAATTTGTATAATATATTCATGACATCTGGGAAGGGAAATATTAAACAGGACACAAAGAGCATAAGACAAAAAGGAAAATATAAAAATTAGGACTATGTCAGAATTGCAAATTTGCTCGTCAAAAAGTATTATAAAAATGATTAAAAGACAAGCCAGAATGGGAGAAGATATTTGCTGAGCTACAGAGGACTCATATCCATAACANTACCATTAACAGGTGGATGAAGCACAGAGATAAAGCTGCTGGAAATAAATTTGTATAATATATTCATGACATCTGGGAAGGGAAATATTAAACAGGACACAAAGAGCATAAGACAAAAAGGAAAATATAAAAATTAGGACTATGTCAGAATTGCAAATTTGCTCGTCAAAAAGTATTATAAAAATGATTAAAAGACAAGCCAGAATGGGAGAAGATATTTGCTGAGCTACAATGAACTCATACAAATCAGTAAAAGGGAGAAAATCAAATGGAAAAAAAAAAATGAGCAAAACACAGGCATTTCCCCAAACCAGTAGTCCAAAAGGCCAATAAACGTTTGTAAAAGTGCTGGGCTTAGTTTATAACCGAGGAAGTGTAGGTTAAAATCATAATGGGATAACAATACCCCCACTGATCACCACCAGATTAGCAAGGTTTGAATTCTCAAGACACAATACAAGAGAAAAATAACTCAGTTTTAAAATGGGAAAAATCTTTTAACAGACACTTCACTAATAGGTATTTGTGAAAAAATACAAAATTTCAGTTATGAAGGTTGAATAAGTACCTGATGTACAACAGTTAGCAAGGCAGTATTAGACACTGTCTGATTATTGTTGCCATATGAAAACTCTTAAAATTTACAGTACTGTAAAAAAAAGCTTTATTCAGAATTGTTTTGTCTCTCTAGGTCCTTTGCATCTCCACATGAATTTTAGAATCAACCTATGAATTGCTACTAAAAATTTCTTCAAGGATTTTGATTGGGATTGAGTTAAATACAAATCAATTTAAGGACTTCCCGGTGGTCCAGTAGTTAAGACTCCACACATCCAGTGCTGGGGGCATGGGTTCAATCCCTGGTCAGGGAACTAAGGTTTTACATGCCACACAGCAGGATATATTTATGTATCTTTGGGTGGAATTGATATCTTTATAATATTGACTCTTCCATATATGAGCCTGGTATATTTCTCCATTGATTTATGTCTCCTTTAGATTTTTAAATGTTTTAAAGTATTTAGTATATGCTTTAAACATCTTCTGTTAAATATATTCTTAAATATCTCATATGCTGATGATAATGTGAAGATATTATTTATTAAATTTTTGCATTTTGCATATTAACCTGTGTGAGTGTGTGTGTTCAGTGCTCTGTGACTGGGGTTTTTTGAATTGAACCCCATTCAATACCCAATGCTCTGTGACCCCATGGATTGCAGCCCGATAGGCTCCTCTGATCACAGAATTCTCCAGGCAAGAATTCTGGAATGGGTTGCCATTTCCTTCTCCAGGGAATTTTCCTGACCCAGGGATCGAACCTGCAGCCCCTACGTCTCTTACATTGCAGGTGGATTCTTTTCCTGCTCAGCCATTGAGGAAGCCAAATGCAGTGACAGTATCCTGAGATCTTNGGGATTGAACCCATGCCCCCAGCACTGGACGTGTGGAGTCTTAACTACTGGACCTGTCTCTTATACACATCTCTACGTCTCTTACATTGCAGGTGGATTCTTTTCCTGCTCAGCCATTGAGGAAGCCAAATGCACTGACAGTATCCTGAGATCTTGCTAAATAAGATCTTACTTATTATTTTGAATCACTTTTTTATAAATTCTTTGGGATTTTCTACATAGAATGTCATGTCTTCTATGAATAATACAGTTTTACTTTTTCCAAAAAAATGTTCCGATGACAAATAAGTACATGAAAATGTAATCATCATCACCAGTCATTAGACAAATATTGATTAAAATCACAAATAAACACAATTACACACCTATCCAGAGGGCTAAAATTATAAAGCCTGGCCACACCAAGATGCCAGTGTTGGTGGGGATGCAGAGGTTTTGGAAGTCTCATACAGAACCGATAAAGATAAACTTTTTGTAGCTTTACATGTATATCGAAGTCAGAATTATCTGTCTCCTAGTTTCGCTAAAAAGTAGATGTCACAGTTTTGTTGCTTTTCTGTTTCTCAGTGGAAGAAGGAATGCTGACTTTCACAGCCTCATTCATCAAGAAACATTCCTTGTATTTTAGGCAGATCAATTAGTAATTTTGAAAGGTTGATTACAAGTCTCTTTCTAATTCTAAACTTAAGTGGTTCTACTGGATTTATAATGCTATTATGTAACAAAACAGTATTTCTATGCTGCTTCTTATATTATGAAAATGAATCTGATCCAATTTATTCTGTAACAGACAGGAGATATTACAATCAGAAAAATGAATGGTAAGGGGAAGCAAAGCAGTTATACCATCATAAAGATCTGGTACAATAGACAGAAGGGAAACCACACAGACATCTCATCCAAGGCATGGGACTGTTTGAAGGATTCTCAGTCGGAAGAGAGAGAAGGCAATGGCAACCCGCTCCAGTATTCTTGCCTGGAAAATACCATGGACAGAGGAGCCTGGTAGGCTGCAGTCCATGGGGTCGCTAAGAATCGGACGTGACTGAGTGGCTTCACTTTCACGTATCACTTTCATGCACTGGAGAAGGCAATGGCAACTCACTCCAGTACTCTTGCTTTGAGAATCCCAGGGACAGGGGAGCTTGGTGGTCTGCCATCTATGGGGTCACACAGGGTGGGACACGACTGAAGCGACTTAGCAGCAGCAGCAGCTGTCGGAATAGTGTTTAAATAAACATAAATAACATAAATGATATAAACGTAAATCCCACAGCAGATTTATGGAGGAGCTGGAGGAAGTTGTCCACCCATTTTCTGAAGGCCTACATCTTCTTCCTGGAAAACCCCAGGGAGAAGCTGAGGGTCTGCTCCTCTTATGGGGTAGATCTGACATTTAATTCCTGGGCCTTGAACAAAGAAAGCATGAATCCAAGAGGGCCTTAGGAATGTCTTTCCACATTTCTACTGATAGATATTGGACATTTCATGCTTGATAAAATACTAGGAAATACTCTCTGGGAAGCAGTTTGGATTTTAAGAGTTTTTGTTTGTTTGTTTGTTTTGAGTCGTGATTGCCTAGAGATGCTCAGCTCTACTCCTTCACAGGAAATCCTTGATTTCTTTTCTGTTTTATTATCCCAACCTATTTCTGCAATTGGTATCTTTATTCACCTCTTTTGTTTAATTAATTTATTTCTAGCCCTTTTCAGTCTTCTGTGGAATGTCTTCTCTTTTCTGAAAGGCAGAAAAAAAATAGGAACAAGGAGTTGGTGTGCAGGAGGATGTGGGTTATTGGTCTGAATGGGAAGGCAAATGGGGAGAAACGGGAAGAAAGGCTGAATTTCATGTAGAAGTGTGGCCCAGATGGGGTAAGAGTGACAGGAAATGCTTCAGGATAACTTAGATCCTGATTCAGATTAGATGTTACATATGTCAGGCTAGAATTAAATTAAACTAAAGGAGGAAAACTAAGCCCAAATATCAGCTTTTTATTCTTGATTAGGAACAATCATTGGCAGAAACCCATGAGACACCCTGGGTCTAACTCTGACTTTTATGTAGCTTAGCTCTCTTGGTATTTGTAGGTGTAGTTCTACAAGAAAGGAATATATTTTGGAGTGCCAGTGGACTTGGGTTCAAACATTAGTTTCACTACTGCTGCCTCTTGAGCAACTATGGGTTTAATAATGTCAAATAAAAGACTAGAAAAAAAATCGTAGGTGCACCAAACCCTTTCCAGCCTTAACAGGTGAGCTAATCGGCCCATCACACAGCTGTGGTGGGCCTTACTCTGTATGTGCGGGGATTTTGCAGGCATCACCCTGCCCACATGGTGGGTTCTTATAAGGCATAACCTCCCATGAAAGGAAACTCATCAAGTCACCATAATGTAGAGATAATGGGCTTCACAGATTCCTTGCATCCAGAAAAAGAGGTGTCAGGTAAGCACAAAAGCTTGGGTACTGCACAAACCATGATAAAGAGAGATTAAGGACACACAGAATTTGGTAGTTACCTCATGGTTTCATTAACTATTAAGTACAAAGTCTCAGAGCAGATATTCTAGGTATTCTAGGCCAAGAAGTGCTCTTTTTCTAATCATTTTGGGGTGCATGTGACCAGGGTTCCTAGGAAGAAGTACATTTAGGCTTCCTTTGAACATTGTGACTTATGTCTCTATCACACATAAAATAAAATTTAAAATTCTCAGTAACTGAAAAAGAAAATATAAGCATTATTTTATTTACACATTGATTATGAAAGATTTCAATCAACCTAGTCTATTGGCTTTTAGAAATAATTACTGACACTTAGTTTCAGGAGTCCCTGCAATCCTAAGTATTTTTTGTGATTTATTTGTTATTGCCTTGCAGAGCTTTTGGTCATATCTGTCCTTGCAGCCTTTTATTCTAATGCTTCTAATTTCCTTATCATTTTGCAACTGTGATTTGTTTTATGCATAATTAAACACCTTTTGCATTAGTACACTGTCTCCTTCATTTCCAACATTGAGGAAATGGCTTGTGTGCTTTTACAGAGGCTATGATCTCAATACACTGCAGGGAACAGGATTCTTGGATTCGTTATTTGCCAGCTGAGGATGGTCTTTAGACACGGTGAAAGAAAGGAATAATTCTCTGTAATAAACAGAGACAAGCTCAAGGAACTGTTACAGCGTATCTGTTGAGGGCAATTAGTTTAAGAGACAAAGACTGTGACAGTCATCTCTGGGCATTTTATACCCACATAATCTTGACTCCTGAGGACTGAACTATGTAATTATCTCAAGAGAGCATGTTTTATCATGCTTTTTACAGCAAGTGTGAACATCTAGCTGAAACGTTCCACTTTCTAAGTCCCTTGCAATGAAGCAAAGAACAGTCCCCAAATGAGGTGAGGCTGGAAGAGAAGCCCCTAAAGTAAGGACTCACTCCAAGCAGTGCACATTCCTGAACCTGAAGGACAGCAGGACCCTGGAGTCAGAAATAGTGGACAGAATGGAACCAGGGTAGACACAAGAGATCAGGTTTACCTGGCAGCCTCCCTAAAACTCACCAGGTCTCACAGAGATAAATTTTGTTTCAGAAAAAATCAATATACGTAAGAAAATAATGTATCAAATGTTTATAATTAGTTATACGGCATGTGTCAGTCTTCAGAAACTTTATGGACCATGTTTTCAAATGGGATATTGGTTAAGGATGTGCAGGGCTATGCCCTTGGCTGCGACTCTCCTGTTACAGGAGCTAATCTAGTCACAGGCAGATGACTCCCTCCTTTAGGTAGCATTAACTATCACTAATGCTATCACCTGGGTTTCCCAGGTGGCACTAGTGGGAAAGAACTTACCTGCCAATGCAGGAGACATAAGAGACACTGGTTCAGTCCCTGGGTTGGGAAGATCCCCTGGAGAAGGAAAAGGCAACCCGCTCCAGGATTCTTGCTGGAGAATTGCATGGACAGAGGAGCCTGGTGGGTTACAGTCCATGAGGTCACAGAGTCAGACACAACTGAAGTGAGTTAGCATGCACCCATGCAGCTTTAGCAGTACTGTGGACTTTATTTTTGGGTTCCAAAATCACTGCAGATGGTGACTGCAAGCCATGAAATTAAAAGATGCTTACTCCTTGGAAGAAAAGTTATGACCAACCTAGAGAGCATATTGAAAAGCAGAGACATTACTTTGCCGACTAAGGTCCATCTAGTCAAGGCTATGGTTTTTCCTGTGGTCATGTATGGATGTGAGAGTTGGACTGTGAAGAAGGTGAGTGCTGAAGAATTGATGCTTTTGAACTGTGGTGTTGGAGAAGACTCTTGAGAGTCCCTTGGACTGCAAGGAGATCCAACCAGTCCATTCTGAAGGAGATCAGCCCTCGGATTTCTTTGGAAGGATTGATGCTGAAGCTGAAACTCCAGTACTTTGGCCACCTCATGCGAAGAG
>SJYW01045498.1:33709-59367 GCA_006410735.1 Raphicerus campestris
GCCAAAGTACTGGAGTTTCAGCTTCAGATAATTCCCTTCAAAGAAATCCCAGGGCTGATCTCATCCAGAATGGACTCTTTGGCCCTTCTTGCAGTCCAAGGGACTCCCAAGAGTCTTCTCCAACACCACAGTTCAAAAGCATCAATTCTTCGGCACTCAGCTTTCTTCACAGTTCAACTCTCACATCCATACATGACCACAGGAAAAACCATAGCCTTGACTAGATGGACCTTTGTTGGCAAAGTAATGTCTCTGCTTTTGAATATGCTATCTAGGTTGGTCATAACTTTTCTTCCAAGGAGTAAGCATCTTTTAATTTTATGGCTGCAGTCACCATCTGCAGTGATTTTGGAGCCCAAAAAAGTAAAGTCTGACACTGCCTCCTCTGTTTCCCCATCTATTTCCCATGAAGCGATGGGACCAGATGCCATGATCTTCATTTTCTGAATGTTGAGTTTTAAGCCAACTCTTTCACTCTCCACTTTCACTTTCATCAAGAGGCTTTTTAGTTCCTCTTCACTTTCTGCCATAAGGGTGGTGTCATCTGCATATCTGAAGTGATTGATATTTCTCCCAGCATTCTTGATTCCAGCTTGTGCTTCTTCCAGCCCACTGTTTCTCATGATGTACTCTGCATAGAAGTTAAATAAGCAGGGGACAATATACAGCCTTGATGTAGTCCTTTTCTTATTTGGAACCAGTCTGTTGTTACATACTTTAGATGCCCACTAATATACAACTGGAGAATTTTGAGCATTACTTTACTAGTGTGTGAGATGAGTGCAATTGTGTGGTACTTTGAGCATTCTTTGGCATTTTCTTTCTTTGGGATTGGAATGAAAACTGACCTTTTCCAGTCCTGTGGTCACTGCTGAGTTTTCCAAATTTGCTGGCATATTGAGTGCAGCACTTTCACAGCATCATCTTTCAGGATATGAAATAGCTCGACTGGAATTCCATCATCTCCACTAGCTTTGTTCGTAGTGATGCTTTCTAAGGCCCACTTGACTGCACATTCCAGGATGTCTAGCTCTAGGTGAGTGATGACACCATCGTGATTATCTTGGTCATGAAGATCTTTTTTGTACAGTTCTTCTGTGTACTCTTGCCACCTCTTCTAATATCTTCTGCTTCTGTTAGGTCTGTACCATTTCTGTCCTTCATCGAGCCAATCTTTGCATGAAATATTCCCTTGGTATCTCTAATTTTCTTGAAGAGATCTCTAGTCTTTCCCATCCTGTTGTTTCCCTCTATTTCTTTGCACTGATTGCTGAGGAAGGCTTTCTTATCTCTCCTTGCCATTCTTTGGAACTCTGCATTCAGATGCTTATATCTTTCCTTTTCTCCTTTGCTTTTTGCTTCTCTTCTTTTCACAGCTATTTGTAAGGCCTCCTCAGACACCCATTTTGCTTTTTTGCATTTCTTTTCCATGGGGGTGGTCTTAATCCCCGTTTCCTGTACAATGTCACAAATCTCCATCCATAGTTCATCAGGCAGTCTATCTATTAGATCTAGTCCCTTAAATCTATTTCTCGATTCCACTGTATAATCATACGGGATGTTCAAGCTCGTTTTAGAAAAGGCAGAGGNCAATTTTCAAGTCGGGGTTGGTTTTGTAAATACATTTTCACTAACCAGTCTCTCCCCCCCAGGATTGGCGAGAAAGGCACACTTTACGCACCGAAGATGTGTTACCGGATTGCGGCCGTTTCTGTGCTCCAGCTTTGCCTTCAGGTTACAGATTCCAAATTTAGCCCCACCTGAGCCAAAAATGGCCGGTGCGCGCCGCCAGCCCTCCCCTCCCCGAGGCTGCCGGAGCCTCCGGCCCCTTCCTTCTCTCAGCTAATCGCCCAAGGACTTGCGGCGGCTCCTACACCTTTCCCCAGCTCAGCGGGTGCTGCGCTCTTTAGGAATGCGCTCTTTGGCTATGCGTTCTTTGGGGGTGCGTTGTGGGGTTCCCTGATGATAGGCGCGACTCTGTCTCCAGCCTGTACCTTGTTCCACTTTACCTTTCCGCTCGCGACCACCTCACTGACCTTTTAGCTACTATCTAACATCCCCAGGCAGCTGCGCAAAAAGCCCGGGACCTCTCTAGCCAAGATGTACCCAGCCTCACCATCAGACCATCTGCGCCAAAAGGTTGGCGATGCCGCGACACGACCGCGTCCGTGCCCCCAACCCTGGTAGCCCGTCGGGCACCTCCAGAGACTCCCGTACCTCCTCTGCTTGCCCTCCAAGCACAGGTGATTCGTGGGGAGCCGCCGGCTGGCTCGGAGAGGTCTGCTACGAGGCGCGCAGGCAGGTGCGCACGCTTTTTTTGCGGTGGTCTCTGGCCCTGCAAGCGCCCGGGGACGCGTGGTGGCGGCCAGGACTGGCGCACAGCCGCGAGGGGCACTGGCGCCGAGGTCCCGAGGCTGCAAATTGGCAGCAACGGGTCCTGGGCTCGAGGCTCCAAGTGCCTTAAGCGCCGCGCGCGCGAGACTTTCCGGGAGCGGGCAAGTCTCCGGAGTTCTCACCCAATCCCTGCTTGGTTACTTTTCGCACATTGCAACAGTGTCGCTACAGCGCGGCGGTTCTGCTTTCCGAAAGTTGGCGCGAGCACTTCCGAACCACGTTTTTAGCACCCGCCATGGCCAACTGGTTTGAGACTAGTTTCTCTAGTAGAGGAAAAAGCACGTAAGATAAGTGACTTACCCGTGCCTTCTGGGTGTGCAGCTCGAAACCTGAGGTGCGCCCGGGATTCAGTCGCGCGTCCTGGACACCAGCTCGGAGACCTCTGGCTGTTTCCAGAGGGACGCAAAGACGCCCCACTGTCCAACAAGCGTTTGGCCACCTGGGCGCCCACCGGCACCCTGGGGGAGATCTGGGGAGCCCTTCCCAGTTGGCCCTGTGCCCCTGTCCCTCCCGGGCTGGCTCATTGAGCCCGCTCTTTTCCCGCTTTCCCTCTAACCTGCCTTTCCTCCTTCCCTCCCTCCCGCCGGTCCTGCACCGACCTCAGACTCCCCAGTTTAGCGGTGGGCACCAACCTGGGTCAAAGAACACAAGGAGAATCCGGGGCGCGTCTTCCATTAGTGACGCCGGATGGGGATGGGCCCCCTTTTGGAAGGAGACTCGGGAGATGGGTCGCGGCGGGTGGGCTGCTTCTGCTTGCAGCGGCGCTGCTGCTGCTTCTCCTCCTCCTTTGGCTCCTCAGACTCTTCGGGGTCCCTCGGATCCTTGTCCTCGGGCTCCTCCCGTTGTCTGGGGCTCTCAGACTCCTGAGTACTGGGCAGCGCACGACTCGGGGAGGCGTCGGGGCTCCGCAGCCTCAGGGCGCTGAGACGCTCGGTGAGAGATTGGTGGAAGGTGGGGCGCTTGGGCACCACGGGGCCCCGCTCGTCCTCGGGCTCGGTCTCCGGCTCAGTGGTGGGGGCAGTGTCAGACTCGGTCTCGAATTCGGTCTCGGACTCGATTTCAGACTCGGTCTCGGATTCGTAGTCAAACTCTTCCTGGTACTCTGGGCACTCGGGAAGGGAGGGCTCGAGGTCTGTGTCCTCGTGGTCAGATTCAGGGGGCTCGGGGAATACCTGGGCTGCAGAGCGGTGGTGGGCGTTCAGGAAGCTCCGGCGCTGGGCAGCCGCGCGCTGCTGGGCGCGGGTGCTGGAGGTGGCAAGGGCGCGGAGGAGCGCGATGGAGCAGGAGAGCCAGAGGAGCGCTGTGGCTGCCCGGCGGCCTATGGGTGGGCACAGATCGTTGTAATTGTGGCGAGCTCGGCGCCCTAGCTGAGGTCGGGATCTACGATCCATCCTCACGCACACTCGGCGAATCCGACCCACCCTCTGGCTCTGCAGAGAGCAGCTCCGAAGCGCATCGGCCGCTAGAGCCGAAAAAGGTGCCCCTCGCGAGGGAAGAAGCTGGGTCCGGTGGTCCCAGCCCCACCTCGGCTCGAGGGGAAAAAGGGAAGCACCTACCTTCCTGACCACTCAACTTTCTAAAGCTCCGCGCCTCTGCTTGCCTCTCTGGGCATAAAGAAGGGATGGGAAAAGGGGTGGGAAAGTCCGTCTCCTCCGGGGCCCCTCTCTCTAAGTCTTAGACTCTGCAGCCTAAGACTCTGGAGAGGTGCCTCTGCTGGTCCTCTCGCCTGGGAGAGGAAAGAGGAGACTGAGGCGAAGACAGACGGGGCTGAGAGGTTCTGCAAAGTTGCGCGCCCGGACTTCTGCCGGGCATGTGCAGTAGGGAGGCGGGGGCGGATCCCCGCGAGCTGCGCGGTGGCGCGGAGCCGAGGCTCAGACCCTAGTGGACCGGCAGGTGGCAGGAGGGAACCTTGTTTGAAAGGTTTTGAACGACGCGGGCGGCGGGGGAACCAGGCGTGTGCCACGGAGCAGGCAAGCGAGCGAGCCAGCCAGCGAGCCACAGGTTAGAGTGTTTGCGCAGCGGGACATGGGTCCTCCATGGTGTCCGGACCCCTCCCCAGCTTCTCCAGGGTTATTGATAAATTGAACAAAGCCTGAAGCAGCTAAAAAATTTGCAGATATTCTGTATTCTGGAGGAATGAGCGTCTGTACGTCACTATTAACTATCCAGTCCAGGGCATTTTCCAAGGGCTTAATATTATAGTTGGAAAAGGGTAATTTCAGGCAATCATTAATCGTGAGACAACTTTGGTAGATCTGGTCTAGAGACTGTAATTTGAGACGTTTCCAATCCCTTCCCCGCTCTCTGAAGCGACTAATTAATTACCGAATGGTTAGATAAGCATCTTCGCTAAGAAGGACGCCCCACAGACAGACGAGGTGATGGTTTACACGTCCCCAAACCCGTTGGTGGGCCACCCTGAGCTCTAGCTAAGAACGCGGGCTGAAAGTCTCTCTTTGCCCAGAACATCCCTCAAGGAAGATCTGTGCTGATGTTCAGTACCTGCAAACCAGTTCGCCGACCCTGGAGGGCGCTGCAGGGCGTCCAGCTATCAAGGAAACCACCGGGTACCGTTCACAGATCTTTTCATAAACAGGTTTTCTACAAAGTGCGGTCATTCATCAAATATTGAATGCCTAGCTCTTGCCAACCTCTGTTCTAGGTGCTGAAGATGGTCGAGTAGGAAGAAGAGGAAAGGAAAGGCAATCTTATATTAAGGAGAGAATCTTTAGGGCTAATCTTATGTTAATCAGAGCATTAAACCACTTAGGACTCACTCTTTAACCATCAGCATTGTTTAATCCAGTATGCATTCTACAGTATGAGAAAATTTATTGGGTCAACCAGAGTATTAAGGCTAGGGAACAGCTAGACCCCCTAGGTCATATCATTGAACCCCAAAGGAGATGAGACCATCTCTTGGCCCTGGAAAATCAAACAAGCTCCATGTTCTCCTGGAGGGGGTCCCTGAAGTGATCCTTGCTCAGGAAAGGGTGGTACTTTGGAAGCTCAGGGGTTCCAGTTGCAACTTGACCGCAGCTTCTGCCCACACCTGTTCAAATACAGAGCATCCCTTTTGCCCTAGTGACAGGTCCACCAGTGGTACAACTCAACAAAACCATCTTCCTCAAGTCTGCAAGTACCAGCAAGCTTCCAGGTGGCACAGGTGGTTTTTCCTTGTCTGAGTCAATGTGGCAGAGACGTCAAGAGTCCATGAGGTAATTATTTTCCTTTCCTTCTTTCTGGCTCTGCTGGGTCTTCATTCCTGCACTTGGACTTTCTCTAGTTGTGGGAAGCAGGGGCTCCTCTTTGTTGTGGCGCTTGGGCTTCTCATTGCGGTGACTGCTGTGGCTCAGTGGTTGTGGCACACAGGCTTGGTTCCTCCATGCCATGTGGGATCTTCCCGAGCCAGGGCCTGAACCTGCGTCCCCTACATTGGCAGGCGGATTCTTAACCACAGGACCATCAGGGCAGCCCCTCCTCTATGAGGTGATTCTGCTTTACCTTCTGTGGTAATCCACAGTAGAGTGCCCTGCATCCACAGCAGTTCCTCAGCATGGTGGGACGCACCCTCACCTCTTTCCTTCCATGTTCGCCTTAGAGCTGTCAAGCCCAGAGTTAAGACCTTGGTGAGATCCTAGCCACTGTTTTGGACATGTGGAGTTTTTATATCTGCGTCTTGGCTGTGAATGGTCTTGAATGTTCCTGACCTGGCTTCTCAGCAGTGCCTGTGTTGTGTCTTGAATTCATTGAATTCTTCTGTAGCGTTAAAATGCTGATCAGTCTAATAAAGTGGAATCGATTTGCAAACCTCGTCAAAGGGCACATATCTGCATTCTTGTCGTGCCCTCCTCCTCCTCGGTCCAGAGCGACCGAAAGGGGTTTACTGTCACAGATGTTTGATGGCACCAATCACATATGGATGTTATTACAGGACAGGGGACAGGATCCTTTGGAGCTATAGATCTCAAATCCTGATCTCTCAGCCCCACCCTGAGACATTTCCAAAGGTTCTGCTCACATTGACCCATCTGCTTTCTTTCTTTCAATCAGTGCAGCCCCTCTGACAGTGAGTGGAACATAAAAGACATCACTCAAGTGGTTCTTAGGGCACATTGGGAAAAAATCAGGCAGATGTGGATGCTGCTGAATGCCCTTTCAATGGAGACAAATGCCAGCTGTCAGCAATGAGGGGGATTATGATTCTTTAGTGGACATAAGAAAGTACTTCGTTTTGTAGGAGTGCTTTCTGCCTGTAATGGAGATGGCAGCTCAGAGCCGATTCACTGATACAGATACACGAGATTGCCTGCATTATTAAAAAATGTGCATTACATAATACATAGTTTTGGACTACAGTCTGCATTAGAAATGCACTTTCTTTGCAAGATGCATTTTAATCAAACAAACATTTAACAAAGCACCACATTTAGAGCCCCAGTCATGTATATAGTTACAGGTACATTTCTGGCGTTCATTTGACAAACAGGCTCCGAGAGCAGGACTACACTAAAATACTGTTCCATCTCGCACTTAGTGCTGAGGCCAGGCAAATGGCTCCGTGCAGAAAACACTCTTTAAAATGCATTACGTGTATGACTTTAAAAGTGCTTGCTGCAGGATGAATTTCAAAAAGGAGCAAGTGGTGATGAATGACCTCGGGTTGTTACCAGGCGAAGGAGCGAGGGGCTGGCTGGCTGCGGTAAATAAAGTGCGGATGTATGTCACCTGCGGGGCTCGGCCGGAGGGTGGCCCCTGAGCCTATGGGATAGGGAAATGCAGTTCCCAGTTCATCGTGAAGAATATTGTCTCCAGCCCTTTACAGGATCATCCTGGGGAAGAGGCACTAAGATGTCTTTTATGTGGCTTGGGAGGGTAGAATTAGAACCTACGGGACACCTTTCAACAGGCTGAGATGTCAGCTCCGCCCAAGGAAGAGTATTTGAACAATTAGGACTGTGAAATGGAACGGCTGTCAGGAGCAGCATTAAATCAAAAGACAGGGGGCCACATATTGGAGATGTTTTCCCCAGGGCTCCTGAGCCAGGCGGAATTAGAGCCCCACGCTCACTGAGCTTTTTTCAAGTCAGAATCTGATTTCATGAAAGGAGCCTGGAGGCCCTGGGAGAGGAGCTGGGGGCTCTATCAATGGACATGTTCTTCCAACTAGGCTTCTATTTCAGAGCCATTTGAAAGTGCAGGTGGCTCAATGGCAGGAAGGAATGTCTGGGTGGCAGTTTCAGGACACAAGCAAACAGGTGTTAACTGGGAAGCCTCAGCCAGTGGTGGGTGGGCCTTTAGTAACCAAGGTGGGACTCTGTGGCTCTCTGCTCCACAACTCACTGGCAGAGAAATCAGCCGTCTGTCTATTCATTATATTGGGCCTCTTTGCCTCCCTGTCCTGAGCTGTCTCAGAAATTAAAAATGAAATTAGCTGTATAGCAATTGCACATTGAGTCACTTCTGTGACCAGGACAGTCTTCCAGGCCTATCGGGAGATGGAGGTGCTTGAGAGGGGACCAAACCCTGCCATTCGACAACATGCACATCAGTGGGAAATGCCCCCAATTATTAGAGAGTGGATTGCCAACAGGTGGCAAGTCCTCAATCCTTCCCAGATGGGCACACCAGGGAGGGAAGCCAGTGGGCAGTGGTTATGTCAGGGAGTGTCCATCTGGTGGGTTTCTACAGGAGGTGGGCTCTTCCCTCGTCTGACTTTGAGGCTTTCTTTTCTTTTGTTTGAAGCCCATTAGAAGGCTTTCAAGCCACATGCCTACTGTGTGCAAAGCCCTGCTCTGGTCCCTCTGGGGAGACAGATGACTCAAAGGAATTCTCAGAAGGCTTGCCGGGCCATTGTCACAGGTCCCCTCAACACCAGTAAATTTTCCAAGATGAGACGGAAGATAAAAGATTGGTTCTGCTCCTCCAGGCAAGTGGGTACAATCACTCTTGAACATATTTTTTTGGACAATCATTTGAAAAGGTTATTTTTGAAGATGGAGAGCTTTTCAAACTTTTCTTTGGGTAGAAATGAATTCATGGAGTTTGAAGTACTCCCCACCCCTGACTGTGGCAATCAGCCAGAAGGCTCAACCCCTCCAGCCCTGGGAATTTGGCATCAGCCCTCCTGCCTGCCCCCTACAGAGGTCTGGGTTCGTCTCGCTTCTCTGGGCACCATGTCACTTACTCAAGCAGCACCGGCATCGATTGGCTCTCATCTGTAGAAAGGGCCACAGGTCTGGGCCCCTGATTTTGTGATTTGGGGAGCACTCCCATCCAGAGCAGAAGCAGACAACAGGAAGGAATCATCATCTTTTGACCTGGCTGGCTGCTGTTGTTGGGATTGCGATTCTCTACTGTGTGTCCCTGTGCAGTGCTGCTGGTGTCATCCTCTCATGAGTGGACTTCGTTCGCCTTAGCTTTGTGCTCTCTCGAGGTTCTCCCACCAACCCTGCATCCACCTGCCTGCCCACCTGCTCCTGTCATGGGCAGAGCAATTTCTAGTCTCCTGATTCAACAGAAAGTGTCTGGAAGGCCCCTCCCCCAGGCAGGGTGTAAGCTTGGGTGGCCAGGGCCTCTTGGGGCAGGACGCCTCTCTTTCTCTGTCTTGACTCTGGCTCTTAGCTTTCATGTGATGTGGTCCCAGGTTCACATTGGACTCTAGCTCTCTTCCNGAGAGTGGATTGCCAACAGGTGGCAAGTCCTCAATCCTTCCCAGATGGGCACACCAGGGAGGGAAGCCAGTGGGCAGTGGTTATGTCAGGGAGTGTCCATCTGGTGGGTTTCTACAGGAGGTGGGCTCTTCCCTCGTCTGACTTTGAGGCTTTCTTTTCTTTTGTTTGAAGCCCATTAGAAGGCTTTCAAGCCACATGCCTACTGTGTGCAAAGCCCTGCTCTGGTCCCTCTGGGGAGACAGATGACTCAAAGGAATTCTCAGAAGGCTTGCCGGGCCATTGTCACAGGTCCCCTCAACACCAGTAAATTTTCCAAGATGAGACGGAAGATAAAAGATTGGTTCTGCTCCTCCAGGCAAGTGGGTACAATCACTCTTGAACATATTTTTTTGGACAATCATTTGAAAAGGTTATTTTTGAAGATGGAGAGCTTTTCAAACTTTTCTTTGGGTAGAAATGAATTCATGGAGTTTGAAGTACTCCCCACCCCTGACTGTGGCAATCAGCCAGAAGGCTCAACCCCTCCAGCCCTGGGAATTTGGCATCAGCCCTCGTGCCTGCCCCCTACAGAGGTCTGGGTTCGTCTCGCTTCTCTGGGCACCATGTCACTTACTCAAGCAGCACCGGCATCGATTGGCTCTCATCTGTAGAAAGGGCCACAGGTCTGGGCCCCTGATTTTGTGATTTTGGGAGCACTCCCATCCAGAGCAGAAGCAGACAACAGGAAGGAATCATCATCTTTTGACCTGGCTGGCTGCTGTTGTTGGGATTGCGATTCTCTACTGTGTGTCCCTGTGCAGTGCTGCTGGTGTCATCCTCTCATGAGTGGACTTCGTTCGCCTTAGCTTTGTGCTCTCTCGAGGTTCTCCCACCAACCCTGCATCCACCTGCCTGCCCACCTGCTCCTGTCATGGGCAGAGCAATTTCTAGTCTCCTGATTCAACAGAAAGTGTCTGGAAGGCCCCTCCCCCAGGCAGGGTGTAAGCTTGGGTGGCCAGGGCCTCTTGGGGCAGGACGCCTCTCTTTCTCTGTCTTGACTCTGGCTCTTAGCTTTCATGTGATGTGGTCCCAGGTTCACATTGGACTCTAGCTCTCTTCCTGCTCTTTCCTGGAGAAATGAGGACTGGGCTCGGTCACCTGCCCTGCCCCAGCCTGCCTGGTGCCTTTCCATGGCCAGCGCTGCCCATGGCCCAGGTGATGCAGTGTGAGCTGCACCCTTTGCCCTTTATAGCAGCCCTTCATGGGGCTGATAGGTGGTGGGTGAAAGCATTGCTGATGGCAGAAGGGCACTCAGCCTTCAGGAGGGTCCTTGGCACGCCGTTTTGCTTTTGTTCAGCTCACCCTGACTCCCACCTTGTCCCCCAGCCACTGGCATTAACAGAGAGCCTCCACGTTGTTTTTCTCTGCTCTGCTGAGGGTCTGACTCACCTCTGTAGGCTTGGTCCTGGTTGGGGAGCAGGGTGAGGCAGTGGCGGGCCAGAGGGAGGGAGAGAGTCTGCTGGTGTCATGGTTCAGGCTGGCGCTTGGAGCCATCCTTTGAGCCTGAGCTCTTCAAGATGTGATTAGACCAATTTTACACGCCTAGTCTCTGAGGCTCGGGTAGATTGGGACTGTTTCTATATGGGCAAAGTGAAGTGGAGAATTGAGGCAATTATCTTCAGGCAAATGATGCTGGGCTCTGCAATCAGTCCGTTCTGATAACTAGGGAATCAACCTCATTCATGGTGGTGGTGCTTGAGTTGAGGAGGATTCTAAGGTATTTGTTTGTTATTTGCACTTGGCTTTGTTTTTCCCCAAGGCAGTCAGGGGAGGGCCATCCTACTGACATAGATGTGTGTGTCTGTAGGCTGTGGGACCTGTCAGCCAGGTAGGGGTGGGAGGTACTCTGGACCAGCTCCCTATGAGCAGGTCTCTGGCCTGCTGGGGTCCAACCTCTGCTTCCTGCTTCTGGCAGATGGATACCTGCCTCCCCTTCTTCCCTCGTGCATGCTTGTCCTGAGATGTAGGGCCAGAGGATGGACAAGGTCACTTCCAGGGCCAGGATTATACAGGTCTCAGTAGGCCCACAGTTAGACATGAGCTGCTGGAGTTAATGAATATGTCACAGAACTAGAAGAATGAGAGAACAGGTCTTCTTAGAAGTGAAGACTCACTCTTGACTGGTGATGACTTTTGGACCCTCTCACTTCCATCTGTTTTTGTTTTGGGGAGCTTTTTTTGAGGGGGAAGCCTGAAAGTCATTTAAATTGGGAGGTTTTCCCTTCGCTGGTCTAGAAATTTCTTCCTGAAAGAGCCAATACTTCCCTCTCAGCTCTTCACTGGTGAGAGAAGGAAAAACAAGACTTGTTTTCCAAATGGCTGACTTTGATTGGTTTGTGGCAAGTGAGGACTTGAAGAATTCCTAATTACTTTCTGGAACAATCTGTATAGCTGAGAAGTCGAGGGCTGTGTGGGGCCTGCTGGATGCCAGGCAGGTGGGCCAGTGCCCCTGACTAAAGAACTCGGAAAATTCTCTGGTGCCCGCTGCCAGCACCTCTGCCACCCCATCCTCACACTCACAATTAGATGAATTCATTAGATGAATCTAATGAATTTCAAATTGTGATTTGGACAGCCTAGGAATGAGGAGGTAGGGCTTGAGATGACCCTAGGGAAACACACGGGAATTCAAAAGTTTTTAGATTGCCAAGAAATCTTCATCTTTGTCACTTTGAAATTTTCTGGTATTGCTTGGTTTGGTTTAGTTGCTAAGTCGTGTCCGACTCTTGTGACCTCATGGATTGTATAGCCTGCCAGGCTCCTCTTTCCATGGGATTCTCCAGGCAAAAATACTTAGAAACTCAAAAATGTCCTGTTCCAAATTGAGACAAGAAGGTTTTGAGAACTGTCACTCTGTCTTTAGACTATGGGGACAGTAGTGGGGCCTGTGTATGTTTCTGTTTAGCGAATTTGATTCTGCTGTATTAAGTTGTGGTCTCTTTCCCCAGTATTTTAGTTGGTTTATAGCCTTAACAATCTTCATTTCTTACTATAGTTTAAGATCTGCTGGGATAAGAATCTTCTGTGTGCTCTCAGAATCCTCTTGATTGTTTTGCCCGTTTATTTTTCTATAGAATTTAAGAATCATTCTTACCTAATTCTGTAATGACCTTGGTGATGCCTTGACTGGATTTTGAGTCAATCTATAAATCAAGTTGGGAAATAGCATTGTTAAGCCTTCACCCAGAAGTTTGGTCTCTTCTTCGTTTGAGTTTCTATTTCTTACATTAAGGTTTGTGTTTTCTTTATATAATTCTAATATATCCTTTGTGGAGTTGGATATATGAATATGTATCAAGTATTTCCCAAGTGTTTGATACGTTTGTTGCTATTATGAGCAGAATCTGCTTTATCATTATATTCAGGCTGTTGATTATTGTTTATAGAAATGGTATTGATTTTTGTGCATCTTTCTCTTGTTTTGTTCCCTTTAGAATTGGTTGGTTTATGAGGCATCCAGGAGCTGCTCCAGCAAACACTGAAAGGTGGCTGTGGGAAAGTTTGTAGAAGAGAATCCCGTAGGTAGGAGAATCCCGCTAAGTCACTGGTTGCCAGATGCCAGTGCAGAGTAGAGTAAGAGAAATCAAGATGATGTCGTGGGGTTTCCATAAGGTTAAGCGTATTCCAGGAAGGGGCTGTCTTTGAGATGAAGGCTGCAGAAGCTTCCTACCTCTTGGTATTACAGTGTCATTTCTTTTTGGATGACAATTGATAGCAACTTGGGGCTTTTTGTTGAAAGATATTAGAGGACTTTTTAGAAGTTTATTTAAAATTTGGTTTTTATTTAGTTTTTTAAATGACAGTATATTAAAAAAACTCGTTGGCAACCTAGGTTGGCATTCCATATTAATTTGAACATTTTAGCGTTTTCTGAAATGTCAAAATCAGGAACTTCCAACTCATGTTCTTTTGGACTTCACAGTTCTGTGTTATTTGGTAATTCTGTTTTTGTTTTTTTTTAAATTTAAAAATAAGTTTTGGTTTATCCTTTTGTCTTCTTCTAGTTAGTCTTGTCATGTAGTTAGATTCATGTTTTTATTTCTTCCTTCCTCTTTTCCTGGCTACTTCACCCTTCCTTTGTGTGCTAGCACGTTCCTGAGACTATGCGAGAGACAGGAGTCATTGCCTCTTTTCTAAAGGAGGTGGGTGCAGTGGAGCATCCTCACTCTGCTTCTTTGTTTAAAGGGATTTTGTCAGTCTTTTCTCTGAAGCTACTTAGGTGGGTTTTAAAAGGAAACAGGGACTTCCCTGTTGATCTAGTGGTTAAGACTCTGAGCTTCCAATGCATCCCTATTCAGAGGATTAAGAGCCCACATGCCGTGTGGCATGACCAAAAGTGTACAATAATAATAAAATAAAAGGAAATAAGATGGTATCCTGTGAGAGGAACTCAACAGAAAGGCTAGGATGAGAGACAAGAAGCCAGATTGGGAACAGCTGGGGCTAGAGATACATCTTGCCTCCTGCTTCATAGCTAACCAGTGGCACTACCTGTCCCATCTTCTGCCTCCACGGTTGCAAAATAAGGTCCTTCAAGGGTCTAAATAAACCTACCTTCCAGAGTTGTGAAGGTGATCAAATGAGGAAAGGAATTAGCAAGCAAACTGGTATTGAGCTGCTGAAATGATAGCTTAATGGGTGGTAGCTCAGTTGGTGGTGGTGGTGGTGGTAAAGGCCAAGAAGCCAGGAAGGCGATGGTGCTCCTCTCAGAGAGGCAGGAAGAACCTAATGTAAAGTTGGGGCAGGCAATCAAGTTGGGTCTTGTGTCTTAGTGGCCTCTTATGTACCGTATCTTTATCCATTCATCTCTTGAAGGAAACTTAGATTGCTTCCATGTCTTGGCTATTGTAAATAGTGGAACATGTATCTTTCTGAATTGGACTTTTTGTCTTTTCCTGATGTATGGCCAGGAGTGGGATTGCTGGGTCATATGGTAACTCTGTTTTCAGTGTTTTGAGGACACTCCATACTGTTATCCATAGTGGCTGCACCAGTGCACATTCCCATCAACAGTGTAGTAGGAGGGTTCCCTTTTCTCCACGTCCTCTGCAGCATTTGTTATTTGTAGACTCTCTGGTGTGAGATGATACTTCATTGTAGTTTTGTTTTGCATTTTCCTAATAATTAGTGATGTTGGGTATCTTTTCATGTTCCTCGAGAGATGAAATCTTAGCTCCTTGGCAGTACAGATGGGGAAACTTGAGGCTCAGAGGTGGGACCTGCTAGGAATGGCAAAGCCATCTCTTAGATGAGAACTTTTGTGATTCAGGTTTAGTGCCTGTTCATTCTGACAAGTGAGGCATCTTCACTGAGACGCGGACCGTGAGCTAAGGGCTCGGATGTCAGCCCCTTGATATCAGATCTACTTTTTGTGAGCATCCAAATGGACAGTTCCCAGTTTCGCATTCTTTTCTTGATCACTGTAGAACTGACATTCTGCCAGCCTCTTGTTAAAGAAAGAGCAGAGCAGGAACTGACCAGAAGTGGTTTGGAAGCTAGAAATAGAACTATACCTGCCCTTAGTAATCAAGCCTGGCAGAGTCCACCTAGCAGCCAGGAAAGGCTTGGGCAAGGTTAAAGTGAAGATAATTTGGTGACACTTACTTCTGCCAGTTGTTCAAAAATTCACCCAACTCCAAAAGCACCTGTTAACTACTTAAAGCTTGTCCCCCAAATGTGGAAGTTAGGTACAAGAAAGACAAGTCAGTTTTCTCAAGATGTCTGCTCCATGAAACCTGTGACATAGCAGCAGCTCCTCCCTGGCATTACTTTGAAAAATTTAATGTTTAATTACATGTAGAATATATGAACTAGTACATTATATAAGAAGTTTAAAATACTAACTAGCGCTAAAGGCTAAAGTCTGCCTTAATAACCCTCAACTTGTGACCATCTCCATAACCCACCTCTCGAATGCCCCTGAGGTTACCAACTTCACATACTGGCCAGTTTCCACAGCAAAATTGCTTTAAAAAAAACAGGAGAAGTAATGTCTATGCCACTTTGTGGCTTTTCACTTGGCCCTGTATCTTGGAGACCCTTGGCTGGGTCACAGAATCTGCCTGGCTCTTAGATTGTCAGTCATCATCTCTGTCTGAATAGAAGATGCTGATAGTTCACCCTCACCCCCACCCCATGCACTTGGTCCCTGTTAGAAGACCATCACCCCTGTCCTTTCACCTGCTTCTGTGTATGTGTTCACAGGGGCTTCTCTAGGGTTGATCTCAGGCAATGCGACTGCTGAGGTAGATGTAACTGTCTGCCTGGGTCACAGGTAGACACGGGGCCTTGGTTCCACCGCCCTTCAATACAAGGCCACCAGTTTGATCCCCAGCAGCACATGTGACTCCACTCCACACCACCCTGTTCTTCTGGCTTGGAGAGCCCAGACCTCCCCAGTGTGGGCGTGAGGGCTTGGGGCTGGGTCTGTGGGGTTGTGACCTGGCCTTCATTATTCTTATCTCTAATGGGTCAAGAAAAAACAGTGAACTTCAGTGAAGTTTTTTTCAGAGTCTGCCATGAAGACAAAGGGTGGTAAAACCTCAATAAAAGATCTGAGAAGAGAGAGGCCGTGTATGCTGGGGTCAGGGCCACTTTTAATTCTTCTTGAAGGTAACTGAGCTCCTGTAAAATAGCACTGTTCACACTGCTACTACGGGGCAGCTGATCGTTTTGAACCCAAGCAGTAGACCTCTTCCTAATCCTGGATCTGGACAGTTTAAGTTCACAATGGCGGCAATTTAAACAATGTTCTTTGGCCTTTTGAATCTCTGTCCTCCCCCTGCTCCTACCCAGCCACTCATTGCAAGCATAGACAAGTTTGTCATGGTGCACAACTAGAGTGACTGTCATTGTCATCCAAATGGGACATACTTGAGTGTGGAAGGCAGTGCTAATGAGGAGAAAGGTGCTGAGATGACAGGTAAACCCTGGCTTTCCCTTAATAATAGTATTAATAATGTGGCACTAAAATACATAAGTAAAGGAGGTAATACAATTAGTAATATAATTATTTTTAACTATGTTTAAAAGAAGTCATTCCCATCTCAAAGTATTTTTCAAATAGGCTTGTGTGTGATGAGAGAGGGTCTGTGGTTGAGAGCACTTGTGGAGTTGGGTGAACTACCTGCATGAAGAGTAATGTGCTTGTCTGTTTCTTTCTGAAGTCACTATGGAAACTTGGGGCAAAGAGCAAACTCAGGAGAGAAAAACGGGAGCTTTCCAAGAGGTTCCTTGGGGCTCCTGACCAAGAGCTGAGCCCTGTTCTTGAGGGTTTCCTTCAGCAGCAGCTTTGGTGGGCTGGGGGCTCTGGGCTGGCAGAGCTGTGGAAATGCTCCAAAGCACAGGACGTGGAGCCGAGGAGGCTCAGTCCAGCCAGGTGGCTGCCTGTTGTGTGGAATGGCCACTTCTAAGCAGATAACATAGTCAGAATTTTCTGAGCTCAATAGCAGCTTAGAAATTAGAAGCTTTTGCAATCTCTTAGAATTGTCAAGATCATTTGTGCTCAAACTTGTTGCTCTTGTAGCTTCATGATTTTGCCATACTGCCACACTCTAGCCATGAAATGGTTTTCTTTAGGTTCACTTGCTTTCTTTACATAAATGAGTTTGGGTTTAAAGGACAGTTATACCACCATCACTTAGCTCCTGGCTGCATGTTTCTTAAATACATATACAATATGCCAAGATCAATGCATAGCTCTTAAAACAGATAGCGGTGGTCCTCGTCTCTGGAAATCCGCACAGACACTACCTACATCCAGTCCAGCACCCTCCTCTCCCTGATAGATACTCGTGTGGAACCCAGAGGAGTTGTGAAGACAGGTGGTCTTCCCGTATCCCTCACCATCAAAGGGGACAGGTTAGATTTGACCCCAGAACCAGGGAAGGCCTCTCTTGGTGGACATGTGGTGAGAAGAGTTATCCCAGGCTGCAGTGCCCTGTGGAGTCTCACCAGGACCCAGTGGCAGGGCGGGTCTGTTTTCGCCTTCTCATAATACATTGACAGACACAGTTGTCTTGCTCTGCTTTTACCATGGCATATGCTGTCACTTCACATAACTTCAGTTCCATTTGCAGACGCAGCCAANTGTTCTTTGGCCTTTTGAATCTCTGTCCTCCCCCTGCTCCTACCCAGCCACTCATTGCAGGCATAGACAAGTTTGTCATGGTGCACAACTAGAGTGACTGTCATTGTCATCCAAATGGGACATACTTGAGTGTGGAAGGCAGTGCTAATGAGGAGAAAGGTGCTGAGATGACAGGTAAACCCTGGCTTTCCCTTAATAATAGTATTAATAATGTGGCACTAAAATACATAAGTAAAGGAGGTAATACAATTAGTAATATAATTATTTTTAACTATGTTTAAAAGAAGTCATTCCCATCTCAAAGTATTTTTCAAATAGGCTTGTGTGTGATGAGAGAGGGTCTGTGGTTGAGAGCACTTGTGGAGTTGGGTGAACTACCTGCATGAAGAGTAATGTGCTTGTCTGTTTCTTTCTGAAGTCACTATGGAAACTTGGGGCAAAGAGCAAACTCAGGAGAGAAAAACGGGAGCTTTCCAAGAGGTTCCTTGGGGCTCCTGACCAAGAGCTGAGCCCTGTTCTTGAGGGTTTCCTTCAGCAGCAGCTTTGGTGGGCTGGGGGCTCTGGGCTGGCAGAGCTGTGGAAATGCTCCAAAGCACAGGACGTGGAGCCGAGGAGGCTCAGTCCAGCCAGGTGGCTGCCTGTTGTGTGGAATGGCCACTTCTAAGCAGATAACATAGTCAGAATTTTCTGAGCTCAATAGCAGCTTAGAAATTAGAAGCTTTTGCAATCTCTTAGAATTGTCAAGATCATTTGTGCTCAAACTTGTTGCTCTTGTAGCTTCATGATTTTGCCATACTGCCACACTCTAGCCATGAAATGGTTTTCTTTAGGTTCACTTGCTTTCTTTACATAAATGAGTTTGGGTTTAAAGGACAGTTATACCACCATCACTTAGCTCCTGGCTGCATGTTTCTTAAATACATATACAATATGCCAAGATCAATGCATAGCTCTTAAAACAGATAGCGGTGGTCCTCGTCTCTGGAAATCCGCACAGACACTACCTACATCCAGTCCAGCACCCTCCTCTCCCTGATAGATACTCGTGTGGAACCCAGAGGAGTTGTGAAGACAGGTGGTCTTCCCGTATCCCTCACCATCAAAGGGGACAGGTTAGATTTGACCCCAGAACCAGGGAAGGCCTCTCTTGGTGGACATGTGGTGAGAAGAGTTATCCCAGGCTGCAGTGCCCTGTGGAGTCTCACCAGGACCCAGTGGCAGGGCGGGTCTGTTTTCGCCTTCTCATAATACATTGACAGACACAGTTGTCTTGCTCTGCTTTTACCATGGCATATGCTGTCACTTCACATAACTTCAGTTCCATTTGCAGACGCAGCCAAGAACGAAGCTTAATGGGAGGCTTCACCCCATGCCCTTGGCCTCAGCAGAGCTGCCTCACGAGCAGTGCTCTGAGGCCCGGGAGGGCTGCGGCTACCCTTCTCACTCAGGGGTTTGGTGGGGGAGGGGGTCTTCCTTTGCTCTCTCTGTTTTTGACTGACTGCCAGAAAATGCCAGGAAAGAGAGCCTGTGCCTGAAAGGCCGTATTCAGATATAGTGAAGTTCAAAAGCAAGCAGTCTATGCATGATGAAGGCAAAGTGCTGTTCACGAGCAGCACACAGTCAACCCAGATCAACTCGTGTGATGTCTTCGCTGCCTCCATGAGACGGTGGCCAGGGGAGCAGGGGGTCCAGTTGATCAGGTTACTGCCTGTGCTTTCTTGGGTCGGCTGGAGGGTTACAAGGCTCATTGTGGTATTTTTAAACACTGAATTTAAAAGGTATGCACCAGTGGAATGGGACATCTGACACCAATCCGCGGCACACAAGGAGGGGACTCGATGTTCCGTCACCTGCCAGGACCCACTCCCTTCTCTGTCAGAGAGTACCAGCGCACACTAGGCCCTCAGCAAACTTCTGTTGAATACTTTTTTGACGTGTATATTTTTAAACTTGTTATGGAAGTTTCTAAGTGCCCCGAGGCAGAGAGGGGCCAGGGCCCCAGCACGTCTGCATGGCCATCAGCCCCACTGCCCTGCTTCCCTTGGTTGCCTCTATCTTTTCTCTGGGTGGACTTTAAAGGATCTCAATTCCAGAAATCATCTCATTTCACCCCTACACTTTTTGAGTTCTTTTGGGGGCTGTTGAAGCCACCCTCTTCCTCCATTCCCCAGGGGTGAGCATGTCAGGTCATGAACCTGCTTTCCCTTCTTCCTCACAAGATGTATAACCACAGCACAGACCGAGGGGACCTGGCCTGAGGAGCAGACCTCACTCCTGCAAGCCTGAGTCTCCCAAAGCCACCACCCGACATCTGAGTTCCCTCTTAAAGACCCCAGTTGCTAACTGGAAATGTCCTCAGTTTCCCCAGTGAAGGGGACACATTTCCAGTGAGCAGGCGGGTTGCAGCTGTGGTCTTTCCAAAAGAATGCACACACGGAGCCTACGGGGCCCAAATCAGCCTGATGTCAGTTGTCACCGTCCGTGTGGAAAGATTTTGCCCCCGCCAGCTGCCGGGCCCCTTGTGCTCTATTAATCCCAGGGCTGTGGGGCCCGTCGGGGTCGGCAGCCAGGCAGGGGACAGCTGTGGTGGATGCCGCACCATGCTCCGTGCATGTGCTCTGTGTCCTGGGCACACAGATGGCGCAGAGGCCCCCAGCCTGCGCCTGTCTTCTCCTTGTAGGGTTGGGAATGGGCTGGGCTGACAATACCCTTGACACAGGAGCCAAGTTAAGAGCTGTGAGATGGGGTGGAGGGCTTGGCCACCGCATTCCAGGTCAGCTGACATGTTTATTGGAAGCGATGGCATGTGCCTGCCAGTGAGGCCCTATATTCCAACAGCTGGGGGCATTAGGCTTTTATGTGCCAAGGTTGCACAGATATTTTTAATGTCCCAGGACACACGGAAGCCCAATCGTGGCAGGTTAGAGGGGCAGGGGGGTTTGGAGGCCGCCACCTCACCATGGCCAGATATGGTCAGAAGAGTGGGCCGGGATTAGGTCTGGGAAGCAGCCCAGCATGTGAAGAGGTAGCGGGAAGGTCATGTGAGTGAGCTAAAGGCCCTGGCAACCAGAGGGGGGGGCAGGTGAGGACTCTGAGCGGGTGCTGGGGACAGGGGACCCGCCCACAAGGGACAGGTCTGGAGGTGGGAGGTCAGCAGGACCCAACCGCCAGCTCAAAGGAGAGTGGGAATACAGCTTTGGTTCAGGCCCTGGTTTTGGCTGTAGAACAGACCTGAGCACCTGCCTCAGCACCCCACCAGTGTCCCCTGGGCAACTGTTCCTCTGCCTAGGACCTTTCTCCCTTCCTGCACAGGCCCCTAAGTGCCACCGCTGTTACTAACAGCAAAAATTCATCTGTGGATGCCCGCCACCCCAGAGGGGAGCTGGACGCTGCCCCCAGGCCTGAACCTACCCAGGATGTGTTTCATCCGCACAGACTTTTTTTAAAGTCTGACTTCTGTTAGCTGCGAACATTTCAATCATAGGAGATTTTCCCAGAAGCTTTGGAGATTTGACTTTTCTGGGCCTAAGGGAGCCTTTGGGTGTCTGGGGCCTGGAATCCAGGCGCTGAAGATGAGGGGCGGCCGCCCCCTGTCGGTGAGCCACAGACCCGCCACCACCTGGCCCCATCAGTCAAGGCTGAGCAGGCCTGGCCTCTGTAGGCATCTGCACTTGCCTCCTGCAGTAAAGTGGAGCTATTATTATCTCAGGAGGAATGAGGGCCATCAGAATTAGCCTCTGAGCAGGCTGCCCAGGGCCTCCTTGACTTTATCTTGACATTGGGCTGGAAGACCTGGGCTCATGGACCTGCCTGGAGTGGCCTGGCCTGGCCTGGCGAGGAGGCAGTGGAGGAAGGGGGCAGTGAGCCCTCCCTGGGCCTTCGCCGAGCCCATGGGCCCTGCGAGGTAGCCTGGTTTTCTCTAGCGGCCGCTTAGCAGTCTGAACAGACTCCACAGGGTCAGGGTAGTGACCACAGCTACACCAACATCTGTGCAGCTCTGGGCCTCTCCGCTGTGGTTAGGAAGGCAGCAAGGAGGCTGGGCCAAGGCTGAAGCCTGGGTGTGGCTCAGGGCACAGGGGAGGGAGAGGAGGAGGGCGCTGCACTGGGGGGTCTCTTGGGGCCTTGGCTGTGGGCAGCCCTCAAGTAATTCCTATTCCTGTGCAGAATTTCCACCTGGTCCTCTGTGGTTCCGACTTCACTATTGCTTGTCCAGGCCCCTGGGAAGAGCCACGGCAGCTGTGACTACTGCTAGGCCTTCAGGGACACCTTCTGGGGGATTGGGAGGTCCTCTTTCCTTGAGGAGCTTGGCCTAGAGAAGCTCTCCTCCTGCCTTGTTTGTTCCTCTCGGTTTGATGAGTCTTTTCCCTGGTGGCTCAGCGGGTATAAGAATCCGCCTGCAATGCAGGAGACACGGGTTCAATCCCTGAGTTGGGAAGATTCCCTGGAGGAGGAAATGGCTACCCACTCCAGGATTCTTACCTGAAAAATCCCATGGACAGAGGAGCCTGGTGGGCTCCAGTCCACGGGCGTCACAGAGTCGGACACAAGTGAGCACACACACCAAGCAGTGCCTGCTCTCCCAGGAGAATATTCATTTGTTCAATCTTCACAGTAATCTGAAAGGGAAGCTGAGGCACAGAGAGGTCAAATAACTTGCCCGAGGCCACACAGCTGGAAAGTGGGGGAGCCCAGATTTGAACTCAGGTGGTAGGTCAGGCTGGAGCAGGGGTGGCTTCCAGAGACCACTGTCTGGCAGGTTTTCCCTCTGAGACCTTCTGTGGACTGTGTAGTAGAGGGTCTCTGCTGCTTCTGGACCCTTCCTCAGCTCCTGGGGCTTAGTCTGTCCTGAGCTGGTTCCTTGGGACCTGGAGCCCACGTGGTGGGGAGGGTGCCCCACTGGCCTTAAGGACACCAGCAGTGCCTCCCGTCCTCTGGCCCCCTTTGAGGAGGCCGCTCATCCTTATCTTCCAGACAGGGTGATACAAGTTTTCCCAGGTTTTCTGACCAGTGAGAATAGTGATCCTAGAGAGAGTTCAGTACGAGAGCCACTTCTCTAGTCCCGATGGGAACAGCGGGTACCTGGGGGTTAGCGGCGGCGGTGGGGAGGTGGCAGCCGGTGGGTGCCTGGTGCAGTGTGTCTGCTATGATGGGGGCTCCTGGACACCCCTATGATCTCAATGGAGCCCCACCCATAGTACTGCTCTCTGGGTGATTGACCTTGCTGGGACTAGAGCCTTGGCACAAAGTGTCCCAGGCCCCCACCAACAGGTGGTGCCCCTTTCTTAGGAGACTCTCCAGGGTAGATTCCTATGCCTGCCCACCCTCTCCCACCCTGGACACTTTTTGGACCTGCTCTGGACCTGTAGCCCTGTGGTCTCAGGTAGGTGACGTGACCTACCTGAGGTAGGTGATGTGGTTTTCCTTGTCTGCATGATGGTTGGGTGATGCATCACGGGTTCCACCAGCTTTTTCCCTCCCATCGTGAAGGAGGCCACGCCATACAGCTGCCCACCCCACCCCTAGTTTATAGCACCAGCAGGGCCTTGCAACTCTGACTCCTTCCTCTGGCCAAGTAGAAGGGCTAAGGCCAGCAGGAGTTAACTTCATTCAGGTGATCTGTCTGAGATCATGTTGGAGGCCTGGGAGAACTCCACTCGGCCCATTTCATTACAGCCTACTCGCTTTCACCTGAGAAGGGGCCATTCTCAAAATCATGGCTACTTCTCTAAATCAGCAGACAACAGCCTGAAGATTACCCGTAAACGTCCGCTGCACTGAGGGCTGTTTTGGCTAATGGAAGGAGGACACCAAGTTGAAGATCCATCTGGGTGTGACCTTGGGGGTTGTGGGCATGTTGTGGTGTGTGAGGGGGTTGCTTATCCTGTTAACCCTTTGCCCCCTTTTCTCTCTCTCCCCTGAGCCTTTCTGCTTTCAGTGTCCTTGGAGCCATCAGCAGCTGTGTCCCCCACAAAGCCCTGACACTACTCTGTGTGGTAGTACTGAGCTTCCTTAATGTCTCTCCTTGCTGTGAAATCTTAGTGCTTCAGCCTCTTCTTGATGGGTATCTCATCTTGCCCTTGAAGGAGAGCTTTGCTCAGAAAATAAGAGTCCTGGGAGGTAAGGTGTGGTCTTCACCCTCCAATAGAACCCACCTATACTTTAGGGTCTCCATGTTGTAGGGTCTGCAGATATCAGTTAGACCGGGGTCCTGTCTTGGCCAGCAATGGGCCTCTTAGAAATACCTCATCACAGCTGACCTTAGGTTCATGACTGGGCTTCTCTTAAGAGGCCTGATTAATTCATGGTGCCCCCCTCCCTGCCACCCATAGCCACCCGAGACACGAGGATTTACTGTACCAGTTTATTGGCAAGCTGTATTGGTTGATAAGCAGGAAACTCCAGACCATCTGTTTAAAAACAAAAAATTAGCAGCAGCACAGCCCTAGAGCTAACACTTCGTGCTGCTGCATAGTAGATGAGCCCACTGGATGCAGTGACCTCGGCTGAGGTAGCCACAGGCTTGTCCTCCATCTCTCTCACCCGGGGCCCCAGATTTGTGGAAGGCAGAGCACCACCACACCACACCCCCTCCCCCAACAGCCAGCATCACTCATCCTAACTGCTCCCAGGCCTCTCGTCCAGGTCTGGCTGCATTTGAGGGTTTCTAACTCTTCTTTAGACCCCAGAGACTGTTCCCAGCAGGATGTCCATCCCGTCAGCTGAGAATCCTCATGGTCAGTCTCATGGACCTGTCGTGGAGGCCAGCCTACAGGGCAGGACACAGAAGCACAGGCCGAAGAGGGCTTCCTGTGACCGCGAAAGACAAGCCTTTTGCTTGGTGCCTGGGTGAGCTGCCAGCCCCGTTTTGATTTGCAGCTTTTGTTGGATTCGGGGCAGCGTGTCTGTCCACCACCACGGCCCTGGGTGGCTGGGTGGGGGTTGGGCATGGTCATGGCCATGGCTCCCTCTCTGGGGCCCCCTGTGCAGGACGACATTGGTAGCACCACCCGTCATTCAGACCAAGGCAGTGACAGAACCTTCCCCAGAGACGCCTTTGGAAGTGAAATGTTGAGGCCACGGCAGAGCCACAGTCAAGTTCTGCTTCCCATGGTGCCCTGAGCCTGCTGCCAAGCCCACGTTCAAAGGCTGTTTCTTCAAAGTTAATGGTGCCGCCTTTGAGCTGGGAGGGGAAGCGGGCAGTTGGGAGGCCCGTTTCCATGTGCATGTTTGAAGGGGTGGTAGGGGTTCTTTGGTTTATGATGGTGTGAGAACTTGGGCTGGGGAGAGGGGTCCATGTCCACCTGGGTGCTACCTGGCCCCACGTGGGCGGGGCTGGAAAGGGGCATCAGGCACCGCCTTGTGGAAAGTGACCATGAAGGACCCTTCCGGAGGGCCCCCCCCAATCCTGTTGTGCTTGGTTCAGAGGGTTGGGCGGAGGCTTTCCTGAAGGGTCTGAGAGAGCAGCACCCACAGGCTGTGTACTCAGGAGCTAGGATGTGGGGGGTTGGATGAGGGGAAGGCCAGCCCGGCCTGGCCGTATGTCTGCCAGCTCCCCTGATGGAGGCCTGACCCGGTCAACCACCCTGTGGCGGCCAGTGAGCATCAAGATGAAAACTCAGGAGTGCAGGCCCCCGACCCCAGCCTTGGCCTTGAGCACCTGCAGCTCTCCATACATTCTTTAGCCCACAGCTGTTGGCTGGTCTGCACCTCGTTGTGTACCCCCTTTTGGGGTCTTTCTCCCTCACCCCAGCTGGACACCTGGCCTGGCCAGCCCTCCCCACCCTTGGGAAGCCTCTCTGACCGTCAGCCCTCCTAGGACATCACATCCCTTTTGTCTGATCTCTCTGCCGAAGCCTATTTGCTGCCCATGGCTTCTAGTTCTTGTGGATGAGCACCCAGGGGATGGCCAGAGCTGCTGTGCCGACTGAATGGTCCTCCAGCTTCTTTCTCCACACGTGGCACTCAGTAGGTGCCTAATAAACCTGTTTAGAACGAGTAGATGGGTCTCTTTTTCTTTGTTGGTTGTGCATGGAGCGCAGCTCCACACATAGGAGCCCTGCAAGCCCGTGTGCACACACATCCTGGTCTGCCCTCCCGCAGGCGCTCCTAACTCATGGAGCCCAACACTACATCCCAGAGCACTCTTAGAGCAGAGGAAGCATTGAGGTGATGGCTGGATGAGGGGCTGCGTGGGCAGACGAATGGACGCACAGGACACAGGCTCAGACACTTGAGGATGTGCAAAAGGCAGCAAAGCTGAAAAGTTCAGTGGCCTCCCGACAGTTGATGGGATGCTCTGGGCAGGCACACGAGGTGTGGGCGTGAGCGGTGGCCCAGGATGTAGTGATCTGAGCAGAGGCAGGAGGAGGACACCCTGTTCCCAGGATAGCAGATTAATTCCTCTGAGAAACTGACCACTCCCCCACCCCCCACCCCCACCCCAATCACAACAGCAGTTGGAG
>SJYW01045498.1:81620-100098 GCA_006410735.1 Raphicerus campestris
TAGGCGTGATGTTACTAAGTCCATCAGCCTCTGGGAAGTGAGGCACTGGAGACAACTTTCCAGTTCAGTAACTCCGATTTACCTCGTTCTTTTTAACTGCCTAGTACACTCAACTGGTGGTCTCACCAGCCTGTAAGCAATGACCCTCAGATCAGTTGATGTGACCTGCTTGCATATCTCGGCATCTCAGAACCTCCTACTCCTGTCACGTGAATCCAGGAAGTCTAGCACAGCTCTAGCTCTTTCTTTTTATCAAAGTAATGCACATGCGTAATTGAAAAGCTGAAGAGTTCCATTCGCTCCTCACGAAAGAGATGGTCCTTTATCCCACCCTTTGTTCCCTAATCTGTGTTTTTAGCCCTTTCTTCCTACATTTCTAACAGCGTGCTTCTGGGGCCATTTCTGACTTCCTATCTGGGGTGGCATCCACGGGGATAACACTTGGCTTCCGGGACCCCACCACTTCCCAGGTGATTCCCCACCCTTCTCCTTCTGAGGTGCCCTTGCCTGCCCCCACTTCAGACCCCTCCCAACTAGCCCTCCTGGGTCCCCTTCTGGCCCTGGGTGATGCCTGAGTCTGTGCTTGACTGTCAGCAAGAACCAGCCAGTCGTGGGCAGAGATGAGGGCATGATGCTCCCCTACCTGCCTGTAGCACCAGGAGAAAATGTGGACAAGGCCATCCCCATCCTCCTGCGGAGGGTCAAGGTCCCTAAGTGTCCCAAGGTGGCCAGGGGAGAAGCCAGCCCTTCCTCAGCTGCCCAGTGTCCCTGCAGCCCCCAGAGCACCTTGGAGGCTGGAGCCTGAACCATTGCGTCTTCCGCAGGTGCTGTTTGGGAGGAGGCCATCCAGCATCTGGGGATCATCAGGTGAGGGGGACTCGGGCACGAGAGTGGGCTGCAGGGGGGAAACTCAAACCCCTGACCCCTGTTGACTGAGAAGTATCTAGATGCCCAGACCCAAGCAAGCATTTGGAGACAGACAGCAGAACGTGACTGGTTTCTTCCCCAGAAGAGCTGAGTCCTGGAGGGAAGCAGGCCCCATACCTGAGGAAGATAACCAAGAGACAGGGAGATCCAGAAAGGGTTGGGGGTTGGTGAGAGGCTAAGGGAAGCCTCCTAGAATAGGTGGGACACAGTCACCCTTCTTGGAAGAGGGGCAAGACTGTGATGGGTGGGCGTTGTGGGTAGGAGGGGGCAGGGAACCAGGCTAGACACTCTCTCAGCCCCCCTCCCCCAACGCAGGCTCAGCTGGGTAGATGCGATGGACGTTGTGCGCCTCCTGGGTCCAGACATTGGGATGGCACTTGTGGGCCTGGGCCATGAGCTGGCGAGGCCTCCTGGGACCACAGCACCTTCCTCTTTCGATACCATGGACCACGAGGAGGACGAGACGGCGGGAGAGAGACACAGCATGGAGATAGGTAGAAAGGGTGAGAGGAGGTGGCTGGGTCCACGCGCCCCACAAGATGCTGAGTGGCCTTCACAACAGACAATGCTGAGTTCCTCAAAAAGGGTCAGCCCTGCAGGCCTTATCAGCACTTCCTACAAAAAAAGGAGAAATGCAGAGTTCCTCAAAGTTAAAAATGGTCCACCCTGCAGGCCTCGTCAGCACTTCTGAGGCAGATAGGCACCCTGAACGTCCTGGAAGAATGTGGCTCCCTAGGTGGCAGCTTGTCCACTGAGCTCTGTGTCCCAGCACCTGGGCAAAGCAGGCCTGGACCAGCTGCCCAGTAAGTAGCAAAGGAGGAACAGCATCCACTGGAAGTGAGGCTGGAACTGGCAGCAGGGAACCGGCCTAGGGGGGCTCCCTTGCTGCCTGAAATGCCCACTTTATGGCACATGGTCCTTAGGGTGGGGGCTGGGAGGGACACCTCCTGAGCTGGTGAAGTTCCCTGTCTCTCCCCACACCACTGAAGTTCCACTGTTAGGGATTAATTCTCTCAGCTGAAATATGAGTGCACACACATAGGCGATTTAAGGGCAGATATCTCTGGAAGTGGCGCTAGTGGTAAAGAACTCACTTGCTAATGCAGGAGACACAAGAGACATGGGTTCAATGCCTGGGTTGGGAAGATGCCCTGGAGAAGAAAAATGGCAACGCACTCCGATATTCTTGCCTGGAAAATCCCATGGACTGAGGAGCCTGGTGGGCTGGGGTTACAGAGTTGGACATGACTGGGTGACTGAGCACACATTTCTGGAAGGACCAGGAGACATTTTGGCTTTTATTCCTCACTTTGGGGTAGTAACAGAGGTCCAGGTGGAAGATGGACTTGGGTGTGGTCACAACACCTCTTGAAAGCCCCCAAGACCACCCTCAGGTTTAGGAATTTGCTAGAAGTCCTCTCAGCAAGGCTTTGTCCTCACAGTCAAGTTATCACCATGAGAGGGCGAAGCTCAGAGTGCAGGTCGTGCTGAGACTGGCTCCCAGGAGCATGGCTTGCATCCCAGTGTGAACCTGCTGTGTGACCATTAGCAAGTCATTCGCCCTCCCTGGGCCGCTCGCACTGCAGATGCTTGATCCAAACCCTTCCAGGTCAGAGAGCCACTCATCTGTCAGGCAGGGAAGGGCCCCATTGTTCTTTCTGGCTTCTCTTTTGACTTTTCCAGCATTGTGAGAGCGATATTGAGGGCGATGTCACCAGCTGGTGCTCTGACCTCAGTGACGAGAAGGCTACGGAGGCCGAGGGGACAAGCGAGGAGTGGGTCCTAAAGTTGCTGCCGTCACATCAGGCTTGAGAGCTGTCTGGGAGCCCTTCTTCCCCGTGGCGTGGAAGGTCCTGATGACCCTTCTACTGGGTGCAGCAGGCAGTGGAACAAACCCGTGGCAGGGGGCAGACCCTGGGGCGGCCGGGGTGGGCTGGGGGCACTCATAACGGGGCCACAGCTGTTGAGAGAAAGAGGACACAGAAGCCCAGCTGAAGACTGGACTGTGGGTCTCCAGGGCAGAAGAGAGACGGAGAGCCTCAGCCCTGGGCTCTATGGAATGTCCGTGGGGGCGTGGCCTATCAACTCCCACTGCTGACCAGATACAAGAGCTTGAGCCACCCCAAAGAATCCCAAACTTGGGGGTCTATAGCATTCCCCCTTCTCTCTGGGGCCTGTGGTTGTGGTGGCCAGTCGAGGCCTCAGTCATGGCCTAGACTGACATGGTTGGGGCTCCAGGCTTGGCGAGGCTGCCCATCATGTGGGTGGGGGTTGTCTCCCCAGGGATGATCTCCCCTCCCGTGACCTCGGCCATGTACTTTGGGGCCTTCCTGGCCCTGGGCTCCTGGTGGGCATGCAGCCAGGCTTTGAGCACCGTGGCCTTTACCACCCTGTGTGTCTTCCTGGACATCTTCACCGTTGGCCACCTGGGGGGCCTGTACCTCTAGCAGCTACCCTTCTTCCAGAACTGCGCGCCTCCTGACAACATTTATGCCAGGTACTGACCAGACTGTCCCCACCATGGATGGCAGAGGGTCCAGCCTCCTTTTGGGGGTGGGTACTGCCCTTTAGATGGCCATGGCTGCATTTTCCTTTCCCTAAAAAGGGCCGGCTTCAGGCGAGCAGAGCCTTCTTCCACTGGTATCTTCTTGACCACATGAGAGAGAATGAGGACAGGAGGTGTCCATCAGCTTCCTTGTCCTGAAGACTCATGCTAAGACCGTGGTAAGCTTGGGAGGACGCCACGCCTGGGTGGGAATCTATGGTCTGTGCCCACAGTCGCCTCTGTTCAGAAGGAGAGCAGCTCCACCTACTTCCAATTTGGCTGCCTGCTGTCAGTCATTCATTCCACAAGCCTCATCAAGTCCTATAGAGTTCTAGGTGCTGGCCCGGGTGATATAGAGACAAACAAGAGAGATCTGGCCTTGCGGAGGTTTTTTACCTACAGACAGGCTTCTAGTGCCCTCCAGAAGGATGGAGACTGACAACTGCAGGGGGAGGGGGGTCAGTGAAGCTGTAGGGCCAACAAGCAAGGCAGACGGCTCTCACCATCTGACGGGGGAGGCAGATGAGCAGCTGGACAACAACGAGTCCCACAGCTGGGGACGGGGCTGAGGGAACACACAAGGGGGACTCCTAGTTTGGCCCTGGGGGCACAGTGGGGAGGAAAGGCCGTCTAAGCGGGTTTGCTGTAAGGTAGCCAGGGCCCCACAGAGTGCTCTATTTCACCCTCCTCCCTGAGTCTGATCATCCCCCCACCCCCAGGGAAAGGGCTCCACAGGGCAGAGAAGGCTAAGTTGTAAGTGCTTCCCAGAAGGGGTGCCCAACCTGGGAGGCCCATGGCAGCACCTGGTGGCTCTGTGCATGCAGGTTGCTGGGGATGACCGCCCTTATCAGGACCAACCACACAGAGTTCTAGAAGCTCCACCTCCATCCTCGTCTCAGCTGGCCAGAAATTGTAAACCCCCTGATTCTATTGCTGTCCTACTGTACACTGGTCCTCCTGCTGCAACAGCAGGCCCTGCAGCCTGGGATAAGTTGTCCCCAAAGAACTGGGACCATTTGTTCACCTGCCAGACACAGAGGAAAGCAAGCAGACGAGCAAATTCTCACTAGAGTGTAAATGACTGATAGCTGCTCACTGGTTTCTCCTCCCGTGGTCCTAAACAGACAAGCTGTAAGGAGATGTGATAGTTGCCTTAGAAGGTTTAAAGGGCTATTGTGCAGCTGAGACAACTTGGCTCCACTCAGCTCCAGGGAACAGAAGGAAGGTGGGAGGGTGTAAGTTATAATGAGGCATCTTTCAGTTTGATGTGCAAAAGTGAAAGTGAAGTCGCTCAGTTTTGTCTGACTCTTTGCAACCCCATGGAGCCTATCAGGCTCTCCATCCATGGGATTTTCCAGGCAAGAGTGCTGGAGTGGATTGCCATTTCCTTCTCCAGGGGATCTTCCCAACCCAAGGATCAAGCCCGGGTCTCCCACATTGCAGGCAGATGCTTTGACTGCAAAAAGTTACAGCTGCTCACTGATGGAGGCACAGGCCACTGCAAATCACCTGGATGAGCCCTGTCTTTCTTTTTGAAAAAATACTTATTTATTTGGCTGCACCAGGTCTTAGTTGCTACACTCAAGATTTTTTATCTTTTTGGCAGAATGTGGGATCTTTCATTATGGACGACCTCTCTAGTTGTAGCACTAAAGTTAGTTGCTCTGTGGTACACGGGATCTTATTTCCCTGAGCAGGGGTCAAACTCACGCCAGCTCCATTGTCTGACAGATTCTTAACCACAGAACCACCAGGAAGGTCCCAAGCCCTCCTATCTTATGACTTGTTCACAGAAATTCTTGGAGACCTTGATGGCCCTGACTAGAAGGGAGCAGGAACCCTGGGGAAGTTGGGGAGGAGTGGATGGCTTTACTAGGAGGCAGGGCTGGAGCAGGATGCAGGGGTGTCCCTGGAGCATCACTACTCCAAGCCTGGTCTGTGAACCCAGCCAGGAGCTTGTCGGTGATGGGGACTCTCAGCACCCACCCCCTCACCTGCCTGTCAGGGTCTGCATCTTCCCTGGAGCCCTCAGGGCATTGATCTAGAGCAGGGCTGTCCAGTAAACAGAGCTTTCTATGATGATGGAGAGAACTCTCTCCATCAGTACTGTCAAGCCCAGCTGCCAACCAACCATGTGTGGCTTCTGAGCACTTCAATTGTGGCTCCTGCGACTGGGTAAGCAGATGCTTCATTTTGCTTAATTAAAATGAAAATTTAAAAACTAACACTCAGCTTGGTTATTGGGAAACTTGAAATTTGTTTGGAACAACTTGGGTGCATGGATCTGTGTTTTCCACTTTACATTTTATGAAATCTAAATACAGATCGAGTACTTCTGACGAAAATTTAGCATCCAAATTGCAATATGCTGGAAGAACAAAACATGCGTCAGATTGGGAAAAAACTTGCTATGGCAAAAAGAGTGTCAGTTCTCACTCCTTACCACTCATCTGTGGAGAGAGTAGTGTTTGTGTGTTTCAAACAGCATCTGGCTCATGCCCACCCTCCCATAGTGGAGAGCAGCCTCTGCCCCAAGCATTGAGTAGAGTGAGGGGATTGTGGGAAGGGCTTCTTTGGTGGCTCAGATGGTAAAGAATGTGGGAGACGTGGGTTCAATTCCTGGGTTGGGAAGATTCCCTGGAGAAGGGAATGGCAACCCACTCCAGTATTCTTGCCGGAAGAATCCCATGGACAGAGGAGCCTGATGGGCTACAGTCTGTGGGGTTGCAAAGAGTCAGACATGATTGAGCAACTAACACTTCACTTCCTACCCAATGGTTTTGGAGACCTCAGGAAGAGGGAAAGTCTGGGGAAAGTCTCAGTTTTGAACAACCCTCCCACCTCCCCATCCCTGCCCAGTGAGGCCTCTTCTTCCTGTTGGGGGAGGGCATCTTAGGTACCCAGCAGTCTCATAGATGGGATTTAGCTGATGGCTGGGGATTTGAAAGTTGTGTTTTCTTCAAGAAGCCGGAAGAGGGGGAGGCAGTCCCTACAAGTTCGCCAAGCAGGGGTGAACACCAGGAGCTGCTGCACTCTGTTCTGTGGACCTCAGGCAGTGAGGAGGAACAGGTAAGACCCTTCCCCACCCTATTCCGAAGCACCCGCTGCGGCAGCCTCATTGCATGGTGTCAAGATAACAGTAACAGCTACAATAAGAAAGGAAGTTATTAGGGTTTCCTCTATGTCCAGTGCCATTTATTTCTTTTTAAATGTAATTTTTTTTTTTTTTTTTGGCTGCACAGCCTCTTCCTTGCAATGTGCTGGCTTCTCTAGTGGGCTTAGGTGTCCTGTTGCACATGAGATCTTAGTTTCCTGACCAGGGATTGAACCCTCATCCCCTCCATTGGAAGATTCTCAACTGCTGGATCACCAGGGCTATCCCTCTGGTGCCATTTCAAGTGCTTTACATTGTCCTCATCCTCACGCTATAGACAGGGAAACTGAGGCAGAGGGGGTGTCACTCCCTATGCTGTATTAGGTGGTAAAACTGGAATTCGAACAAGGCAGTGCAACACCAGAGCTTCCGTCGTAATGTAAAAAGCTGACAAAGTTGAGTTAAACCACCAGGAAAATCCCAAGCTCAGCAAACCAAGATGGTGCCAATGAGCAGCACAGCCAGAAATCCTGCCTTGGCCTGCAAACACCGAGTGGTGAGTGTTGCTCACCCAGGGGAGCTGAGCAAGGGGCTAGCCCACATGCACGGGGCGAAGCCTGACACCCACGCGTCATTCGGTGTTTCGAGTAACAGACGTGGGTAGGAATACTGCAGGAGCAGGCGTGCTGAGGGTTCTCAGATACACCGGGCATGTGGTGGGCACGAGCCTCTCGTCTGCAGATAGGGTGCGGGGTGAGGGATCCCAGAAGCAAATAACTTGCCCAAGGTCACCAACCCAGCCTCCTCATCCCTGATGAGAAGCTGTCCGTCTTTGCAGAAGTAGTCTGTATGAATAATTGCCTGCACCACTTGCTTCAGGGTGATTAGACTTGCGCTCACCTTGGCGGGATGGCCTCATCCTTTATTTCAGTTCTGTGTCTGTGTGCAGCCCTGAGACAACTCCAAGTTCCCTGGGGCCCAGAGGAACCCTGGGGACAGATTTGTAATTCAGAAAGAGAGAAACCTGCGAAAAGCCAGCTGTAGTCCCTGAAGCAAGAGCAAATCTCCCTATTCTGCCTCGTCACTTGTGGGCCAAGCTCCTTCCTGAATTCATCTTCTCAGGTCGAACCTATCACTTTGGACTTGCGGCTGTGCAGCATCATAGCAGCACGTGTGTACAGACCCCCTGACACCCTTCCTCCTCACCCCACCGTGCCTAATCCAACATTCCAGATGCAGAGCATGGTGGATAACAGATGCTCATAACTCGTGCTGGTTTAGTCTCTCAGATCTCCAGCAGGTGGGGAAACGGAAGGATGGTATTAATATCCTAGAGATGAACTCTTATTCCCCACCCCTGCACTAAGCTAGGCTAGGTTAAAACTGGCTTAAAGTGTCCAAGTGTTAGTCGGTCAGTCATGTCCGATTCTTTGTGACCTCCATGGACTGTAGCCCACCAGGCTCCTCTGTCGACGGGATTCTCCAGGCAAGCATACTGGAGTGGGTTGCCATTCCCTCCTCCAGAGGATCTTCCTGACTCAGGGATTGAACTCTGGTCTTCCCATAGTACAGGCAGATTCCTTATCATCTAAGCCACCAGGGAAGCCCTTAGACCCATCTCATAGCACTGTCCTGGATGGGAAAGTTTAAACATAGACTGTAGTTGAAAGGCAAAAAACCAAAAAGCAATCACAACCATTTGTCCATGCTTTGAGGCAGCCTCCCAGAAGTTCCTCTCTAGGAGCATGAAGCTGAGACCCTGCTTCCTCCCATGGTGGGTGAGGGGACCCCACCCCACCCCCACTACCACTGTGACTCCTTTCGTGATTCATCCAAAATGAGAGCCTCAATGTGTGATGCTCAGATGAACTGGGAACCTCACTTCCTTGTCCAACAGGCTCTCCCTCCAGCAGGGCTCCACAGGTGATATAGTCCACACTTTATTTACCACAGACAGACAGAGCCCCCTGCTCCTTAGCCTGGTAGCAAGCCAAGGCCATTCATCACCCCCTTGCTCCTTTTTGAAATTCACTGAGCAGTGGGCATCTCTTTAAACCCCTGCACGTAATGCATTTTAAAAAGCATTTTCTACACAGAGGCATTTGCTCAGCCTCGGCTTTGTGCACAGGATGGAATGGCACCCTAGGAAGCACCTCCTGCAGCTTGTTTGGAACGCACTCCATGAGATGGCTCTGTGGCTGTTTCCTGCCAAGGCTGTGAGGGGAAGCTGGGGATAGCGCCAGGCTGGACCCCAGGCATGGGGATGTGGAGGCTATGGAGACCACAAGCTGGATTTCTGTCCTCCAGAACCCACCATCCAGGAAGGGCGCTGAGGCATGCATGTGACTAGCTGGAACCCAAGGCTAGGAGAAGCAAGCATGGAACCCTCTCTGGAGAGGGAGGCGATACTTATTGGCTGTGGTCTTGGAATATGGTAGCTGGGCCTTCCTGGGACTTCAACAGAGCCTCAACCAGGGGCTGGGGTACGAGCCAGAAGAGCTCAGCTGGAAGTGTGGGTTGGGTTTCTATAGAGGGCAGTGGTGGTAAATTCATTTCTGGTTAGGGGACTATCCCAGGTGAAGCCTACATATTTTGGTGGGAAATAAGTACCAATTACAAAATTAAAAGATACTTGCTCCTTGGAAGAAAAGCTATGGCAAACCTAGACAGCGTATTAAAAAGTGGACTGACAAAGATCCATTTAGTCAAAGCTATGGTTTTTCCAGTAATCATATACGGATGGGAGAGTTAGACCATAAAGAAAGCTGAGTGCCAAATAACTGATGCTTTCAAACTGTCATGTTGGAAAAGACTCTCAAGAATCCCTTGGACAGTAAGGAGACGAAACCAGTCAATCATAAAGGAATTCAACCCTGAACATTCATTGGAAGGACTGATGCTGAAGCTGAAGCTCCAGTATTTTGGCGACCTGATGCAGAGAGCCTACTCATTGGAAAAGACCCTGAAGCTGGGAAGGATTGAAAGCAAGAGGAGAAGGGGGTGACAGAGGATGAGATGATTTGATGGCATCACTGACTCAATGGACATGAGTGAAGGGCACGGAAACCTGGCGTATGCAATCCATCGGGTTGCAAAGAGTTGGACACAACTGAGCAACTAAACAGCAGAAGTATGACTAGCTCTCTGATTGAGAAGAGCTTGGGCTAAAAGGGAGAAGAATTTCCTCAAAGCCCTCAAACGTTGCCTGCCCCAAACTAGGCTCAGGGCACCTTGCCTGATCTGGTCTCCATCAGGAACATCCTGCTTTGAAGAACAGTACTTTTGTCCATCCAAATTTTGCAAGCAAGTCTTTTCCCTACTCTCAACCCATACTGAATGCACCAAAAAGATGTTTCTGCATTGTCCTAAGTTACTCCAAACTCATTCATTTCCTCCTTCAGATCAGCTCACCGCACCAGCGCATTGTCCCTGGCAGTGCCCCCCTGGGTCTGCCACGCACGCCTGTCCCCTCTAGTCTATTCACTGCATGGCAGCTGGAGATATTCTTTTCAGTGAATCTAACCTTCTGCCCTGCCCACCCCTCTAGCCCTCAGTGTCTCCCCACTGCTCTTGCAATAAACACCAGGGCACTTGCCCAGGCCTTTGGGATCCTGGGTGACCTCTCAGGTCTTCCAGCTTTCTGGGCTCCAGACCCCCAGGATCCTTCCTCAAGACCACCCTCCTCTACACAAGGTTCATTTTGGCTCATTCATGACCTCATGTTCAGGCTCATTTTGGCTGCCTTCCCCCCAGCTCAGTGATCCCCTTGTTCCTTCCTTCTTCTGAAGCCACCTGGGCTGCTCTGACCGCTGTGCACCTCTGCTGTGACCCTGACACAGCTGTCATTTTACATGTGAGGGTCTCTGCTGTCACTACCATCACACTGGACAAAGTGTGGGTGTAGGAACGGGGTAATTTTGCTCACTGTGCCTGTGATGCATCACGGGTTCTGGAAAGGATGGACATATGAGGCCTGGCCGTGGCCCAGACTTTAAGCAGTGCCATGCAGACACAGGGTGGGGAGTGCATGGTGGGCTGGGGGCTGTTGGCGCCAAGGGTGGGCTTGCTGGGGAGGAGTGATGTAAAGCAGACACTCTGGGACTCTTTCCCCAGAGGCTCAGGGAAGAGCAGGTAAGACCAGGGACCAGGTCAGGGGCATTTGAAAGCAGTGAAGACGTCGCTGCCATCCTTCAGGTCAGATCAAGTTCAGGAGTCTGAGGGAAGGTGAGGAGGAGATTCTGGGTCTGAAACGGGCTTTCAAAAACCCCAACTCTGACTCGAGTGAGACACCCATGTGCCTCAGAGTCTCACCTGGCTTTTATACAAATCGTCACCAGAAAGTTAACTGAAAACTGGCCTTCATACTGTCTCCTCTGGGCTCACCTGGGGCCTACAGTGAGTGCCGGGGTGCCTGTGACCTCCAGCTTTCCATCCAGGAACCCCCTCCTCCCTCCTTTGCCAGGTGACGCCCCTCCCAGGAGGAAGCTGGCAGGACCCCCCCCTTCTGTGTGGAGCCCCAGGACAATGCCTGGACCTGGACCCACCAGCATCCTTTGTGTCAGAAAAGAGTCAGACAAGCTCAGGTTAGAGACCCACAGCCCAGATGAGGGCCTGCCAACCTCCCAGCACCCCAGGTCCTAGATACATCGCAGCAAAGCCTATCATCTCCAAGACAACATAGAAACAGGAGGCTTCCTCAGGAGGGGCGGTCAGACAGGAGCCTTCACCCTGGAGATGGGCTGCTCACCCAGCTGGGTTACAAACCATTGAGTTCAGACGGGACGCAGGAGACGCTACGTCATGCCTCACACTTGCTAAGGGAGCGTTCTTTGGGCAGAAAAAACTGGGCAGGATGGACCTAAAGACTGCCAGACTTTACCAAATCTGGCAGTTTTTAGGTCCATCATCATGACGAGAACGGAACTTTTTTGATGTGTGAGCCAAGCCCTGGGCCCTGGATGCTCAGCCCCTCTTTCCATCCTTGTTGGATGGAAGAGGTCTCACAAACTGGTATTACTGTCTAGCTCATTTTACCAAAAAGGAAATAGGGGATCATAGCGCTTAAGTCCCCAGCCCACAGGAAACCATGTCCAGCTGACTTAAAAGGCCTGCGCTTAACCTAATCCTAACTTAATCCAGGCGAGAGCCGGTTCTCCACTTCAGCACCAGCAACGTTTCGGGTGGCATTCTTCTTTGCAGGAGGCCGTTCTGTCCATGTGGGATGTTGAGTAGCCTCCCTGGCCTCTACCCACTAGATACCAGCACCATCCCCTCTCCCCTCATGCCAGCATGTCTCTAGACCCTGCCAAGTGTCCCTTGGGTGGGGGGCAAAGCCACCCTTGGTTGAGAACTCTAGAGTGTCCTTCACAAGGCCATGATGACCTGAGGCATGAGTGCAGTTAGGCTCCCATCTCCCGTCCTCACCTCCTTTTGGGAAAGAGGTTCCCAGCAGCACAGACACACTCTCTGCCAAGAGCTACCTTCACTGGTCCTCCAACAAGTTCCCAAGTCCTTTTGTCCAACTAGGTTTTAACCTCCTTGGAGGATGGGGCTGATGCTGCTTAGCGATCACTGTGGTGTCCAGCACAGGCTGGGCATACAGAAAGCACCTAATAATAGCTTCCTGAGTGATGGCATACCATGGACCACTTAGAGAGAAGCCCTAAACCTGCACTGGGTTGCTGCAGTGGAGACATTCATCTTGTTCCCTTATTCTGGAAAGATCCACTGAGAACCAGCCAACGGCCAGCTCCTCAGGTCAGGGGTCCTGGGAGTAGGCACTCACGCCTGCCACATTGGCTTTCAGGGTGTTGGCAAGGGTGCTCTTGGGCTCATGGATAGGTTCAGGCAGGACTCAAAGGGCATGCTCTCTGTTNTGACTTAAAAGGCCTGCGCTTAACCTAATCCTAACTTAATCCAGGCGAGAGCCGGTTCTCCACTTCAGCACCAGCAACGTTTCGGGTGGCATTCTTCTTTGCAGGAGGCCGTTCTGTCCATGTGGGATGTTGAGTAGCCTCCCTGGCCTCTACCCACTAGATACCAGCACCATCCCCTCTCCCCTCATGCCAGCATGTCTCTAGACCCTGCCAAGTGTCCCTTGGGTGGGGGGCAAAGCCACCCTTGGTTGAGAACTCTAGAGTGTCCTTCACAAGGCCATGATGACCTGAGGCATGAGTGCAGTTAGGCTCCCATCTCCCGTCCTCACCTCCTTTTGGGAAAGAGGTTCCCAGCAGCACAGACACACTCTCTGCCAAGAGCTACCTTCACTGGTCCTCCAACAAGTTCCCAAGTCCTTTTGTCCAACTAGGTTTTAACCTCCTTGGAGGATGGGGCTGATGCTGCTTAGCGATCACTGTGGTGTCCAGCACAGGCTGGGCATATAGAAAGCACCTAATAATAGCTTCCTGAGTGATGGCATACCATGGACCACTTAGAGAGAAGCCCTAAACCTGCACTGGGTTGCTGCAGTGGAGACATTCATCTCGTTCCCTTATTCTGGAAAGATCCACTGAGAACCAGCCAACGGCCAGCTCCTCAGGTCAGGGGTCCTGGGAGTAGGCGCTCACGCCTGCCACATTGGCTTTCAGGGTGTTGGCAAGGGTGCTCTTGGGCTCATGGATAGGTTCAGGCAGGACTCAAAGGGCATGCTCTCTGTTTGGAGGGAAGGTGTGGATGGGTGGTGGGGCCAAGGATGGCCAGACTGCTCTTGTGTTGGCACAGGAGCTGTGAGGTGCTCTGATCCTCCTTGCTCTGAGGACAGACCCTCTGACAGCCCCCTGCAGGTTACAGGCTTGGGTGTGCCTATCTTGCCACAGCCCCACCCCACCACCTGCAGCCTGTTGGTGCCCTTTGCTTGCAAGCCATGCTGCCATCGCCACCCCTACAGAGTCAGGGCTGAGCTGCGCCTCGGTCTAGGCTACCTCACCACAAGGCATGGCCATGTCCTTGCACTGATCACCATGATGGTGAGTCCTGGGGAGGTAGGCTGAGCATGCACGCACACACCAACAGATAATTTATAATATTGTGTTAGTTTCAGATGTATGGCAAAGGGATTCAGTGATACACATATATATTTCAGATTATTTTCCCTTACAGATTATTGTAAGATATTGATTATTGTTCCTTGTGTTATATAGTATATCCTTGTTGCTTATCTGTTTTATATATAGTAGTTTGAATCTATTAATCCCAGTTTATTGAATTGAATCTATTAATCCCTAATTTATCCTTCCCCTGCTTCCCTTTCCTCTTTGGTAACCATGTTTGTTTACTATGTCTGTGAGTCTATTTCTGTCTTGTATGTAGATTCATCTGTATCATCCTTTTTAGATTCCACAAATAAGTGATACCATATTATACTTGTTTTGCTTTGTCTGACTTACTTCACTTAGTATGATAATCTCTAGGTCCATCCCTGTTGCTGCAGACAACATTTCATTCTTTGCAATGGCTGAGAAATATTCCATTATACATACATATGTATATATACATGTATATGTGTATATATATATATATATAAAGAGAGAGAGAGAGAGACCTTCCCTGGTGGCTCAATGGTAAAGAATCCCACTGTAGTGCAGGAGCCGCAGGAGACTTAGGTTTGATCCCCAGGTTGGCAAGATCCCTGGAGGAAGGCATGGCAACCCACTCCAGTATTCTTGCCTGGAGAATCCCATGGACAGAGACGTCTGGTGGGCTACAGTCCACGGGGTCGCAAAGTGTCAGACACAGCTGAAGTGACTAAGCGCATATATATACACACACACACACACACACACACACACACACCACATCTTCTTTATCCATTCATCTGTTGATGGACATTTAGGCTGCTTCCATGTCTTGGCTTTTGAAAATAGTGCTGCTGTGAACACTGGGGTGCATGCATGTTTTTGAATTAGAGTTTTCATCTTTTCCAGATATATGGCCATGAGTGGGATTACAGGATCAAACGGTAGTTCTATATTTAGTTATTTAAGGAACTTCCATATTGTTCTCCATAGTGACTGCACTAATTTACATTTCTACCAATATAGGAGGGTTACCTTTTCTCCACACCCTCTCTAGCATTTCTTATTTGTAGACATTTTGGTGATGGCATTTTGACCACTGTGAAATGATACCTCATTGTAGTTTTGATTTGCATTCTCTAATAATTAGTGATGCTGAGCATTGTTTCATGTGCCTGTTGGCCATCTGTGTGCTCTTTGGAGAAATGTCTACTTAGGTCTTCTGTGCATTTTTTGATTGAGTTTTTTTTGTTTTTTTTTTTTTGAGCTGCATGAGCTATGTGTTTTGGAAATTTAGCCCTTGTTGGCTGCGTCATTTGCAAATATTTTCTCCCATTCTGCAGGTTGTTTTTGTTTTGTTGATGGTCTCCTTTGCTGTGCAAAAGCTTTTAAGTTTGATTAGGTCCCATTTGTTTGTTTTTGCTCTTATTTCTTTTGCCTTGGGAGACTGATCTAAGAAAATGTTGCCACGATTTATGTCTGAAAATGTTTTGCCTGTGTTTCTTCTGGGAGTTTTACGGTGTCATGTTTTACATTTAGATCTTTAAACCGTTTTGAGTTTTTGTATATGGTGTGAGGGAGTGTTCTAATTTCATTGATTTACATGAGGCTGTCCAGCTTTCCCACCACCACTTACTGAAGGGACTATCTTTTCTCCATCGTATATTTTTGGGTCCTGGCATTTGCAATGAAGCTCAGAGAGCCAGAAAGCACTTGGCATACTTGATGAAAGATCCCATGCGAGCTGGAGGTGTCCTGACCGGGGCCTGAGAGCAGGAGGGGGTGGGTTGGAGGGCTATGTGTCCTTCTCAGAGAGGCATTTTTTTTCTGTGGCAAAATGCTTCTGCTTGTCCTTATCACTGGGATGGCCAAGCTTGCATCACCATTACAAGAGAAGGAAACACCTCTTGTAAGGGACAACTCTCCTGGTTATAGAGGGTCTCTGGGGAGGGCTGAGCTGTACCAGCCATCCTCTCTTGCTGGGATGTAACTCCCCACAGTGGCTCTGAGATGGGGAGTAGGGCTGGAAACCCTGAGTCCCCCACTACCCTGGTCAAAAGGGAGCTTTAGCTGCTGATCAAATGCATTTATCCGAAGTTTTACATCCAAAGTAGATTTGAGAGAGGGACCATACTAATGGCTGCTGCTCAGGAGAAGCCCTGCTTATCTGCCCAAATAATGGGGGCTCCTGCTGGGTGTAGGGGATGGATTTGGAAATGAAGGGTTTTTTAAAGATTTATCTATTTATTTAATTTTAGCTGTGGTGGGTCTTTTTTGTTGCGTGCAGGCTTTCTCTAGTTGCAGCACGCAGGGTCTACTCTCGTGTTGTGGAGCACGGCTCTAGGTGACTGGGCTTCAGTGGTTGCCGCACATGAGCTCGGTAGTTGCAGCGCCCCAGCTCTAGAGCACTGGCTCAGTAGTTGTGGCCCATGGGCTTAGCTGCTCCTTGGCATGTGGGGTCTTCCCAGACCAGGGATCGAACCTGTGGCCCCGGCATTGCAAGGCGGATTCTTAACCACCAGACCACTAGGGAAGCCCTGGAAATGAAGTTTTAAGAAGACTCGGAGCCCCTGGGCCTTCAGACGTGCTCTGAGAGGAGCTGCCTCTCTGCAGGTGTGGAGCATCTGCTTCACAGGCTGGCCAGGCTGCTTGCTGCTGCTCTGGGCCTGTGTCATCTGGATGGCCTGGGACCCCTGCCGCCTGGCCCTGAGAAGTATACCCTTTCTGGTCGGCTACGCCAGCCTCCTGATCGTCCTTAGTTTCGTGATGGGCCTCCATGTGTCCTGAGAGGAGCTGTTCCCTGGGGTCCCGGGCTGGCTTCTCACCAACCCGGACCTGAAACCCTACCTGTAGCCATGTCCCCATATGGGTGCCAAGATGCACTCTGGGGATGGGATTGGGGGCTAGGGGATTTAACATTTCAGAAAAGACCGCAGCTGAAGCCTGGGGACAGTGGGGCATGGGGGCACAGGAGGAAGCAGGGCCGGGGGTCTACCTTGGCTCAGCGCCCGGCTCCGGGATACCCTGCGTGCCTTTGTCGTCACTCTACAAGATGCAGGGGGAACATCATGGGCACCTCCACTCTGACCCCCATTGTCTCCGAGGGGCGTGGGTGATGTGAGCCCAGGGTGCACCAGGCTGTTGGGGGGACACATTCTAGCCGGCCCCTGATGCCCCCTTCCACAGAGCTGCTGCGGCTCTTGCACCCTAGACGACAGGGCTCTGAGAGACAGAAGCCTGTTTCCAGCCCCAGCCCCTGTGGCGGTAGGGAGACCCGTGGCTTGTTTTCCGGGGTGAGCTGTAAAGGAAGCATGTGTTTCCACTGCAGTCTCTATGCGTCTGTGTTCTGCCTGCTGCTGTGGCTGCGGGTCTCCAAGAGCCAGAGGCTGGTGGAGGAGGAAGCCTGGAGAGGGGACCTCAGGGACTTGAGCGGTGAGGACACTGGATGGACTGGCTCCTGCCCTTTCTCAGGCCACGTATGTGCATGTTTGAAACTAACCATTTCCCCTAGGAATCCCAGAATCTTAGGGTAAAAGGAGCCTCCAGGCCCTTGTTTCTGGTCTGCTTTTAGCTGGTTCCTTGCTGGCTCTCTAAGGACACACTGCGAGTGGTCCCAGGTGACCTGGGTCATGCCTGGAAACTCAGAGCAGGGTGCAAGGGTAGCCTGTGGTCCAGGAGGTACCTGGCAACACAGCTTTGCTCTTCAAGAGTTCAGATCTAGAACTTTCTGGCCCCAGATGGGATATGAGCCAAAGCCCCTTCCTGAGCAGAGTGAGGCCCCTGGATGGGAGAGGCCTTTGGGGGAGGCTCTCTGAGCCCTCATGGCTCAGAGTCCAGGGTCCCAGCCCTGGAGACACCACCTCCCCAACCTGTCTCCAGTCAGAAGGGAACAGGGAAACACTGTGGCCGGTGTCCCGGAAATCTGAGTGCTCCCCTGCCTCTCCCCCTGCGCAGGGCCCGGCAGCATCCTCAAGAGTCTCCTAGTCGAGTACTGGCTCTGCCTTGGTGCCGCCCTGTTCTTTGCTGTCAGCTTTGCCGGCAAGGTGGTGGTGGTATACAGGGTTGTCTACACCCTCCTCTTCCTGTTCTGGGTGGCCTGGCACCACCCCTGTGGGACCCCAAGCCCCCAGTCCCTGCCCTGCTTCTCTGCCCCAGGCTGCTTCCTCCTTCTGCATTCTGACTTCTGGCCCTGCCGTGCGTGGTTGCCTCGGGGCTGGTACTCTCCTCAAGGAGGGGGGACCATGCAGCTCACAGACTTCACACTCGCAGCTGCTCCGCCAAGTGTCTGACCTGGGTGTCCATTCACATTTATCAGCAAGGCCACACAGCCTGCTCCACAACCAGACGCACCAACCCTGCCTCCAGATACATGAGCGGTTCCAACACGTGGGTGGAGAGAAAGTGCATGGAACACGGGAGCCACAGACAGAGGGAGAGAGGGTATTTAGAGGGTATTCAATTTCCAATACCACCTGGACTTTTCAGTATACAGACAGAACCCCCAATGTCTCAGCTTCCTGGCTGTCCGGGGGCGGCGGGTTGGGCAGGGAGTTACCCTTCCCAATGCTGAGATTTGCTTTTCTGGAGGAAACTTAATTGAAGGCCTGGACCCCTGACTTCACTTTGCATGTCTCATTAAAACTTATCTAGACCCTCATAAGAATAAGCTTGGGGACTTCCCTGGTGGTCCAGTGGTTAAGACTCCACACTCACAATGCAGGGGTGCTGGGTTCCATCACTGGTCAGGGAACTAATCCTGCATGCCACAACCAAAGATCCTACACATCACAACTAAGACCCAATGCAGCCAAATAAATGTATATATATGTGTGTGTGTGTGTGTGTGTGTGTGTGTGTATTTGTGTGTGTATATCTGTGTGTGTGTATATATATATATAT
>SJYW01045498.1:100226-114508 GCA_006410735.1 Raphicerus campestris
ATGTGTGTATATATATATATATATATATATATATATGAAAGTGAAAATGTTAGTTGTGCAATCATATCCAAATCTTTGCAACCCTATGGACTATAGCCTGCCAGGCTCCTCTGTCCTTGGAATTCTCCAGCCAAGAATATTGGAATGGGTAAATATTTCCTTCTCCAGGGGATCTTCCTCACCCAGGGATCAAACCTGGGTTTCCTGCACTGCAGGCAGATTCTTTACCATCTGAGTCACCAGGAAAGCCCATTTATGTATGTGTATGTGTATGTGTATGTGTACATGTGTATGTGTATATATAAGAAATGAGCTTGGGCTCCAAGCAGCAAAGATTTCTGCTGGGAAGAACAGTTTTGCACAGGGAGCTGGTCCTGTACACTCCCCTGCAGCCCTTCTGGTCATGGCCGCCCCTGCCCTGCTCACCTCTCTAAACCTGCCTCACCTTTATCAGGACTGTGTCTGAATTACAGATACACCATGATTCCTGGAGAAGGAGCTCCAAGTGCTTCTGGATGATCACAGTCTCTTACTCCATGGTGGTCCTTTTTGCTGTCTACACTTTCCAGCTTCAAGCTGTTTCTGCATTTTTCAGTGAAACCCTAGGACTGTCTGAAGAGGGGTAAGAATGTCTTAGGCACTGGGCTGATGTATGGGGAGGGGGCTTTTCTAGTTGGTTCTGTGCTCCCTGGGCATCTCTGTAAAGCTCCCGAGCCCCTCCAGGTCTGGGGAGATGCTTCTGGCAGCTCTAAGTTTCAAGATCAGAGCCTAGGAAGAGGAGCCCCTGGAGATTTTGCTGCCAGGTCCCTCCTGTTCTATCGGGGTCTCAGGACCCATGGACTTGGAACCCCAAGGTGTTCCCATCTTGGGATCTCACCAGACTCAGGCAAACCCCGTCCTCAGCTTGCAGCCTGAGTTTTAGCTGCAAGTCTGTTTATGCCGAGAGCACACGTGCCAGAGGTTCCTGTGAGGGCGCTGGGCTTCCCCAGGTCATGTGAGCCCACCTGCCATAGAACTGGCTAGCACCCTGTTTTCTCCCTACTGAANTATATATATATATATATATATGTGAGTGTGCATATATATGTGTGTATATATATATATATATGAAAGTGAAAATGTTAGTTGTGCAATCATATCCAAATCTTTGCAACCCTATGGACTATAGCCTGCCAGGCTCCTCTGTCCTTGGAATTCTCCAGCCAAGAATATTGGAATGGGTAAATATTTCCTTCTCCAGGGGATCTTCCTCACCCAGGGATCAAACCTGGGTTTCCTGCACTGCAGGCAGATTCTTTACCATCTGAGTCACCAGGAAAGCCCATTTATGTATGTGTATGTGTATGTGTATGTGTACATGTGTATGTGTATATATAAGAAATGAGCTTGGGCTCCAAGCAGCAAAGATTTCTGCTGGGAAGAACAGTTTTGCACAGGGAGCTGGTCCTGTACACTCCCCTGCAGCCCTTCTGGTCATGGCCGCCCCTGCCCTGCTCACCTCTCTAAACCTGCCTCACCTTTATCAGGACTGTGTCTGAATTACAGATACACCATGATTCCTGGAGAAGGAGCTCCAAGTGCTTCTGGATGATCACAGTCTCTTACTCCATGGTGGTCCTTTTTGCTGTCTACACTTTCCAGCTTCAAGCTGTTTCTGGATTTTTCAGTGAAACCCTAGGACTGTCTGAAGAGGGGTAAGAATGTCTTAGGCACTGGGCTGATGTATGGGGAGGGGGCTTTTCTAGTTGGTTCTGTGCTCCCTGGGCATCTCTGTAAAGCTCCCGAGCCCCTCCAGGTCTGGGGAGATGCTTCTGGCAGCTCTAAGTTTCAAGATCAGAGCCTAGGAAGAGGAGCCCCTGGAGATTTTGCTGCCAGGTCCCTCCTGTTCTATCGGGGTCTCAGGACCCATGGACTTGGAACCCCAAGGTGTTCCCATCTTGGGATCTCACCAGACTCAGGCAAACCCCGTCCTCAGCTTGCAGCCTGAGTTTTAGCTGCAAGTCTGTTTATGCCGAGAGCACACGTGCCAGAGGTTCCTGTGAGGGCGCTGGGCTTCCCCAGGTCATGTGAGCCCACCTGCCATAGAACTGGCTAGCACCCTGTTTTCTCCCTACTGAATCCCCTCAGGGTGCATCTTGGAGTGGGGTTGGAGAGGATGGCTGCCGTGACTGCAACTTGATGACCCCAGCATCCTGCGTTTCCTGGTGTGGCAAGTGAGTTCTTTGTCCACAGCGCCTCCTCTCGGTCATAAATGCAACCGACGTCAGGGAGGCATTTCATGACCAATTTTGTCCCAGGGCGGGTGCTGGGGAGTCTCCTTCCTAAATCAAACAAAGCTTCTGTGGATAGGCCACGCGATGTTTTCATTTTAGGATTCACGGGCCCTGCTGATAATCTAAAATTCCCTGTATCACCTCTCTTACATGTCTATCATAATCCAGGAGAAGTTTTGTCCTGTTCAGTTCAGTTCAGTTCAGTCACTCAGTCGTGTCCGACTCTTTGCGACCCCATGAATTGCAGCACGCCAGGCCTCCCTATCAATCACCATCTCCTGAAGTTCAGTTGCTTCTCTCCATACCCAGAGTCGCACTATTACAATTATTCCATGTGGGGTTAGTGAGTTCTTTGTCCACAGCCCCTCCTCTCAGTCATAAATGCAACCGATGTCTGGGAGGCATTTCATGACCAATTTTGTCCCAGGGCTCTGGGGAGTCTCCTTCCTAGATCAGACAAAGATTCTGTGGATAGGCCAGCTGCCTCAGGACTTTAGCCATCATTAACTCTCCTGGGAGACAGTGAAGGACAGGGGAGCCTGGCATGCTGCAGTCCATGGGGTCACAAAGAGCTGGACACAACTTAGTGGACTGAACAACAACAAGGCTCTCCAGGACCCCTCACAATCAAAGATCACTTGCTTATCCAGACCATGCTTATTTAACTTATACACAGAGTACATCACGTGAAATGCTGGGCTGGATGAAGCACAAGCTGGAATCAAGATTGCCAGGAGAAATAGTAATAACCTCAGATACGCAGATGATACCACCCTTATAGCAGAAAGTGAAGAACTAAACAGCCTCTTGATGAAAGTGAAAGAGGAGAGTGAAAATGTTGGCTTTAAAACTCAACATTCAGAAAACTAAGATCATGGCATCCAGTCCCATCACTTCATGGCAAATAAATGGAGAAACAATGGAAACAGTGAGAGACTTTATTTTGGGGGGATCCAAAATCACTGCAGATGGTGACTGCAGCCATGAAATTAAAAGATAATTGCTCTTTGGAAGAAAAGCTATGACCAACCTAGACAACATATTAAAAAGCAGACATTACTTTGCCAACAAAGTTCCATCTAGTCAAAGTTACGGTTTCTCCAGTAGTCATGTATGGATGTGAGAGTTGGACCATAAAGAAAGCTGAGTGCAGAAGAAGTGATGCTTTTGAACTGTGATGTTGGTGAAGACTCTTGAGAGTCCCTTGGACTGCAAGGAGATGAAACCAGTCAATTCTTTAGGAAATCAGTCCTGAATATTCACTGAAAGACTGATGCTGAAGCTGAAGCTCCAATACTTTGGCCACCTGATGAGAAGAACTGACTCATTGGAAAAAATCCCAATGTTTGGAAAGATTGAAGGCAGGAGGAGAAGGGGATGACAGAGGATGAGTTGGATGGCATTACCGACTTGATGGGCATGAGTTTGAGCAAGCTCCAGGAGTTGCTGATGGACAGGGAAGCCTGGCGTGCTGTGGTTCATGGGGTCACAAAGAGTTGGACACGACTGAGCGACTGAACTGAACTGATCAAGACAAAGTGTAGTGGAGGGACTTTGCTGGTGGCTAAGACTCCACACTCCCCGTATAGGCAATCTGGGTTTGATCCCTGGTCAGGGAACCAGATCCCACATGGCACAAATAAGATCCTCTGTGCCACAGTTAAGACCCAGAGCAGACAAGTAAATCAACAGAAAGAAGTAGAAAGAGTTAGTCTCTCAGTCACGTCAGACACTTTGCAATCCCATGGACTGTATAGCTCACGAGGCTCTTCTGTCCATGGAATTCTCCAGGCAAGAATACAGGAGTGGGTAGCCGCTTCCTTCTCCAGGGGATCTTCCCGACCTAGGGATCAAACCTATGTCTATCGCGTTGCAGGCAGATTCTTTACTGTCTGAGTCACTAGGGAAGCCCCCAAGTAAATAAATATGTCTTTCAAAAGAGAGAGAAAGAAAGGGCAGTTGGGCCCCTCAAGGAAGGCTGGACCCAGGGAACAGCAGCCTCTCGACCTTGATCCATTCCAGGCTCTGAGACCTGGGCCTGCAGCAGTTCATGCGGCCACACTGTTTGCTGAGCTCCGTTGCCCACTGCGCTCCTGCTGGCAGGCATCCTCCTGTGTCGTTACTGTAATGAAGACCACCGGCCTGCATAATAGCCTCATTACATGGAAGGGCTCATCTGACAGGTACCACTGTCCCCGGGGCAGCCTTTGGAGATTGTGCTAATGGCAGGCTCAGAGTCAGGCCGGTGCACTGAGTTATCCATCTGTAGGTGTTCTGTAGACAGCGGTGGGAAAGTTAGATCCTGTGTGTCTCTGGAGGGTCTACGGACCAGGCCAGGGGCTTCTGGGCGGCAATGTGCACTTGGCTTTTGCTACGACTCTGTGGGTCAGCGCCGTCTGCCTGTCGGATGGTTTGCAGGCCTGAGGGTCTGCTTTATTTTCATTTTTACCGTTTTGGCTTCTAACTAAATTAAGACATTGGCTGTGAAACTTGGCTGTTAAAGGCTTTCTAAAATTTGAGTCACTAATAGGATAGGATATTTTGCAGAATTCTTATTTTAGAAGGTGGTGTGTCGCCAGAGCAATTTGCTTTCTTACTTAAAAGTTAGGCGGGAGGCTGTAGTCTTTTCAAGGCCTCCAGGCCTACGTCTGTTTTTCGGCTCAAACTCTGCCACGCTCCTAACACGTTTTGTGAAAAAGTACACAAAATACCACAGCTTGATTCCTTTTCTCCCTGGGGGTTGTAAAATACTCTTTTTTGTCAACATCGTGCAGTTTGATTTTGGTTTTTACTCAGCTTTGTTTGTGTCCGAGGTAGGATATGAAAGCTTTAGAGAAAAGGAAGGGTGCTGGGGGCCAGCTGGTCCCTGGGTGGGGTTGGGAGGCCTTGCCTGTGAGCAGGGCACTCTTTCCTCCATTGTGCCCTGCCTTCCATCCCCGAAATTATGTGTAATTCGGAAAGGATGCCTGCTGTGGAGAGAGGAGAACACTTGGGGAGGAAGGTTCTCTTTTAAGGCTCCCAGGCTTCCGTGGGTCAACTGGTATGGCGTGAAGGGGTGAGGGTTTTCAGAGGTGGCTGGTGATGTTTGGGGACTGGGTTGCCATGGCAACATAATACGAACTCCAGCCCCCGCTGTACTTCCAACCTAACCGCCCTGTGATCTGTCTCCCCCGGCAACAGGACCGACGACGACGTGCATCTCCTGCCAGACGTGTGAGTGCCTCTCTTTAAAATTCCTCCTGCGAGGCGTGCCCTCCCCAGGGAGTATGCCCTGCGTCGGGTGCATCAGACGAGCTGCCCCTGGCTCAGCTGCCCTGTTCCCTGAGCATTCAGGTGCTGATCTCATTCTTTACAAAAATTCCAGCAGAGAATCAATGCCCATCCCTAGGGGACTGACTAAGCAAATGACAGTGTGTCTCAGAATCTAGGATGCTCTGAGAGGAGGAGAGGAGGAGGAGGAGGAGGAGGAGGCAGCCCCGTGTGTGCTAATCTGGAGTGAGACTGAAGCTAGATGGCCAAGTGGCAAAAGCAAGGGGCAGAATGCTGTATATAGAATGTGCTCCCATTTGTCCAAGGAAAAGATATCTGCACACACAGGCCTATACTGAATATATGAAGTATGTGTCTTTTGAAGAATGCACAAGAGATCTGTCATGGTGCGTGCCTTGGGGAGGGAGACAGAGGTGTGAAGGAGAGTTGCTTTTCACTGTGTACCCTTTGTGCCCTTTGAATTACTTTTTTAAACTACTAACTCAATAAACATGAATCTGAGCAAACTCCAGGAGATAGTGAAGGACAGGGAAGCCTGGTGTGCTGCAGTCCATGGGGTCGCAAAGAGTCAGACACAACTTAGCAACTAAACAACAACAATGGCACTTTGTCCAGTCAATATAACAAATGAGTCAACTCTTAAAAATTTATTAAAGTTTGCTGTTTAAATAACTCCAATAAGAAAGGAATACTTTTCTAAATAGAGCTCTCCCTGTGTGTCTCTTTCAGGCTTAAGGTTATACCTGGGAAACTTCAGAAGAGGTAAGAACTAAAGAGTCAGAGAAAATGCATTCTTTTCCAGAAATTGATTTCTGGAGTCAATTGTGCCCCGAGCAAAGCATAAATGTGATTCCTAATGGTGTAGGTCAAACACAACTTTTCCCTTATGGCCAAGTTCTTGAGTCTGTCCCCTACCCGGGTCTGCTCATGGCCTGGACCCATTGCGCTTATGGGCTTTGATAACACAGGATAATGAGCTGGTACTGAGTCCCCCTGCTTGAAAGTCCCTTAGTTCTCTGCCTTTGGTTTTCAGATTACGACGCAGCGGGGAAGAGGAGGCCACTCAGAACTGTACCGACAAAGCCAGCACACTTCCAAGTGGAAGGCGGAGGAGTCTGGAAGGCTGGGGAGGAAGGCACCAGCAGGTGGGAGATGCTGCTTTCCCCTAGAAGCCCTGCATGACGCTGCCCGAGGGCTCCTCTCCAGAGCTGCCAAGAATTCTGGGCACCCAAGCAAATGGTTGATTCATTAAAACAAAAAAATAATCCACCCAGATTGTTGACCTGGTTCCCTGATTCAACATGATCTCAGCATACTGTCTTCACATTTTATTTGGGGGGCAGTCCAAGTGTCCCAGGTGTGAGGGGGTCTGGGATGTCATGGCCCTGAGCCATCCACCTGCTTCCTCCTACCCATTTTCATTCCCATGCCCGATGGGGAGCCCATTGACATCAGCTGGACCTGCAGATTCTGACAGCAGCTGGGCAGACGGCTGACATTTTATTTTCAATTAAAACACAGTATTTGAGTTACAAGTGACTGAGGTTCCCAGGGTCTGTTTGCTTACCTGGGGAGCCACTGCTTACAAGGAATTGGGGGCCATGCTTGTTGTTGACTCTGCTTGTGGATGGACAGAAACAAGAAATGGATGGGAGGTCATTTAGCATGGCACCTGACATATTCTGAGCGCTCAACACGCGCTAGTGTCTTGCAGTTTGTTTTTTATTCATTCATGCTCCATGGCTCTGAGCATTTGGTATGGGGATGGCAGTGGCAGGGGGTGGGGGTGCTTTGTGTACCAGGCAAGGTGCTGAGCATTGAAGGGAAGGAGGGAAATAATTGGTGCCCCTCCCCTTAAGGAACTCACAGCCTGAAGCCTGGTCAGAAAACTGTGGCCCCAGGGTCAAATCTGACCCCCCTGACTTTGCAGATAAGGCCACACCCATCTACATATGGCCTGTAGGTGCTTTAGCACTGCAAGAGTGTGTAGCCCAGATACTATGACCTGAGTTTGAAATATTTACGATATGGGGTTTCCCGGGGAAGCTCAGTGGTAAAGAATTCACCTGCCAATGCAAGAGCCATGGGAAGAGGAAATGGCAATGTATTCCACTATTCTTGCCTGGGAAATCCCACGGACAGAGATGCCTGGTGGGCTACAGTCTATGGAGTCGCAAAGAGTCAGAGATGACTGAGCACACACATGCATTAACCTTTATAGAAACAGCCCTGGTATAGAGGGGAAACAGGAGTGTTTACCAGCACCTGGGATGTGGACAGAGGGCCGTGCAGGCAGCTCTAGCGGCAGAGAGGAGGAAAGCCATTGGGGGACGAAGGGCCTGGTCACAGGCACTCAGTGTTGGAAAACAGCTTTCTTTAGAAAAGCAAAAAGCACTGTCTTCCTAGTTTTCTCTGTTTTGTTCTGGCTTCCTTCGAGATGCAGACTTCTTCCCATTGTTTTCAAAAACAAAGCCAGACCCCACGGCATCACCAGGGACATCTGGTCAAAGCCTTTCTCTTCCCCCAGAGGAGGAAACAAGTGATCCGGACTTGGCAGTTGACAAGCTGACTGCTGGCTTTCAGAAGTTTCTAGAAATGGTGAACGGAACTCAAGCATTCTTAAGGTGCCCTCAGATTCTAAGACCCTTCTTTTTCTTCTGCGTGGTGTTGACCTCTTATGGAAGGTCCAGTGGTTGTATTTTTAACTCCCATTTCCCCCTAATTTGAGCTGCTCCAATCACAGGCAGGGAATAAGAGCCAAGCCAAGGTGCTCACAGACTTCAACGCTTTCCTTGTAGGTTTCCTTGATGAACTCTGTCTTTTACATCCTCTGGGTGTTGTCCCTGCCCTATTTCACATTACACTCCTTCGCATCCCATGTTTCTGTAGTTTGGGCGTGTGTGATAGTGGTCTGCAAAATGATGTACCAACTGAAGTGGGTTTTACCCTCTGCCTATGCTTCAAACTGCACACAGGTGAGCTCTGTTGGAGCCAGAGCTTCTTCCTGGCCAGACAGGAGGGCTCCAAGCAAAGGCAGGGACTGAATTCTCACCTCTCCAGCATCTGCCTTCCTCTCTCTAAGGAGAGTTGTCAGAGAAGCCATCAAAATACAGTGTTGTTGTGTCTGGGAAAAGCCAGCTAGTGCAGTCTCAGCCATCTCAAGGAGACAGTTGAGGCCCATTTGGGAAGGTTGTGAACGACTCACCTAAGAGCCATACTATGTCCATTTAATCATTCAATACACACCGATGGCAAGCCCGCTCTGCACCAGGCACTGTGCTGGGGGTGAGTGCTTGGAAGATGCTGCAGATGAGATTCCAAAGGGACAGATGAACACATGCAAGGACATAGACGCCCCAGGGCTGGAGGTGGTGGGAGGAGGGTGGAAAGGACACTGCTAAGTCTGGGAAGGAAGGGTGGGGGTGGGGCAGGCACAGGGAAGGGACCAGGCAGGTAGGAGAGATCCCACCACCACCTCATGCCCTACAGACAGCGCATCAAGAGGTAAGGTAAGAAGCCACCTGCCTGGGGGCCAGGACCTCTGGGCCCAGAAGGAGCTGATGCCCAGCCACTCCTCTGTATTTGGGGAGTGTGAGGGGGGAAGCCCCATGGAGGTGCCAGAAGGGCTGTCTGGTCCATCTGGCTCTTTTACAGATGGGGAAACTGAGGCACAGGGCCTGGCTTGGGGTCTTTCAGCTCAAGTCCTTCCCAGGCAACCCTGTAGCTGAGTTGCTTCTGGGGTTCACACCACCTGGTGCCTCATCATCATTTCTGCATCCCTGCAAGGTGTGGCGAGCCAACAGAATGCACCCACCAGCCCCGCCATCAAGCCGGAGGATTGATGGTCTTACTATAGCCTGTGGACCTGGCAGAGTGGCTTGGAGCATTAAGGAAGTATGATGGCAGAGCACTGCCTTGTCTGAAGGTAAGGATGACATCACAGCCTGTGATTAGCAGGAGCAGACAAACGGGGATGTCAGAGCAGTGTGAACCTCCGGGGTCTGAGCACCAGGGAGGACAGGACGAGATGGAGAAGCTGGCCAGGCCAGGCATGCAGTGGGCACCCTCTCCATAAACTCAGCGTCCCCTTCCTTCCCAGGGAACATTACATTAAGTAATTGCTTTGGTGGCCAAGTTATATATTACCGCGATGAACCTGGCTCCGACTTATCATTCTCTTTTACTGTTTTGCCTAGAGAGGTTTCCGTGGCGGCTCGGAAAGCCAGGAATGAATAAGGACAGAGGTGACATTAAAGGCAGGCTGTTAGCAGAAGTGAAAATTAAACAACTCAGCCAAAATCGAAGTCTGGTCGCGCCTTGCCTGTGTAGGTGGGGAGATTAATTGCTCCCCTTCTGGGGCCTCTTCCAACGTGCTGGGAGTTTGCAAGGGATTCGCTTGTGATCCTCACTCTTTCAGCTCAGCCTTGTGACTTGAGGGTGGGGGGCCCTACTTCCAATGACTCTGAGGCTCAGAGAGGCTGAAGCACTTGTCTGTGGTCACACAGAGCAGTAACAGCGGGGCAGGAATGAGAGCCAGCTCAGGGTCACCTGCTGGCTGGAACAGGCCATCCTGCAGGGTTACACTGAGAAGCAGGAAGTGGAGGTGTCCCCCCAAAGCAGTAGGAGACCAGGTAGCAACTTCAGGTGTGTGGAGGGAGGTGGGCTGGTCAAGGGTTCCCAGGTCTCAGTCTAGAACAAAGAGGACTTAGGTAGCAAATGAAAGGAGGTTGCCGTCCAAGCAGGTAGGGACCCAAAGTGCTGCAATGTCTCTAGTGCAGAAGTTAGGGTGCTGGTGGTAACCAGCTGAACCTGGGGCCTTGTCCCTGGCATCCTCCCAGGACAACCCTGCATCTGCTTCTGGGTTCTGCCCCTTGCCTTCCACCAAGGGCACTTCTCAGAGGAGGCTTGGGATCCAGAGGGCTCGGGTCACCCCTCTACCCACCCAGAAGGAGGAAGCCACGTTGGCTTCTAGAACTTGTTCCCAGAAGGAGACCACGGGCGAGGGGCCTCATGACCTGGCTGCACTCCATGTGGCAGGGGAGAGCATCCTCAGTCCTCAAAGAGGAAGGTGTGGCATTAAGTGCACACTGTTAGGAAAGCAGGGAAGAGCAGAATGGGTTTATTTTAACAAGCTACCCGAGAAGATTGACAACAAGGCTCTGCTGTCCTCCGAGTCACCGCAGGCAGCCCCTCCTGCCCTCATCCATTTCCTGGGAACGCGGGGAGCAGAGGTTCATTGTCAGACACTTTATTTTAAGACGTGTCAGCCTCTGATGGTTACCACGCAACTCCAGACATCACCCCCAGAATCTCCTGGAAAAGGACCAGCCAGCCGTCCAAGCCGTCAAACAGAAGTCCTATTTAGTCCGCATCCCATAATTTGCACTGGGGTCTCCGCACAGCCACAGGAGGCTGCTCGGAACAGAGAATCTCTATGAAGGGCATGAAAGGCGGCGAGGAGGCCGGCCACATCTGCATAGGAACCAGGACACACTCGGACCGTCTGGGGCTCTGAACAGACCTCTCTCTTCATCTGGAATAATTGGTCAGTCTCTCGCAAGTGGCCTCGTGTTACAGCACACAGGGCATACTTATGGCTAAATATGATCTAATAAGGTAATCCTTTTCACTTCCATGTCACATGATCAATAGGGAAAATACAGCATATTTATAACCAACAATTAGGCTTTCACTGCATCTTACCCCCATCGCTCATCAACAAACAACCTCTTATAAACCCTGCATCTGAGTGGTTCTTCCTCCATCCATCAAGTCATCCTGGGTGCAGGAAAGATTCCTTAGAATGGCCATTGCATTGGAAAAAAAAAAAAAAGATGCAGCCAGCTAAGGAAGATCTTTAAATTCACACCTCATGCCACAAGATGAATTTCAGCACAAACCAGCTGCGTTGTGAAGAGCCAGCAGCTACCAGAGGGAGTCGTCCTTGGAAGGGGGTGTTGGTGTATGCCTTGTGTTATAAAGTAATACAATCAACCAAAGTAAATGAACTCATTATGATCGGCTTTTTATTCCCAGCTTGTCAAGAATCATAACTGTATGAAGCTTTCTCCACCTCGATCAATTGGAAAATCAATACCTCTGTATTTGCAGAGAGCATCTCTGATGGGGAGAAATGAGAGGAAATGTTTGGGAGACAGGGAGGGGATGTTATCTACTCCTTCTGACAGATTGAGTGAAGAAGCAGGCCCCCCTCCCTTCATAAGAGTTGGTGCTGAAACCAGCATTTTCTGTTGGGAGGGGGCAGCCTGGCGGGCTGATCACCCAAACCACAGTGATGCTGGAGAATGGCAGGTGAAGAGTCTGGGTGTTCAGCGAAGTGGTCTGCCTAGGGGGCAGCCCCGGGAAACTGGGCTTCTGCCCCAGATGGCGCTGATGTGGGTTTTCTGTGCTTAGCAGAACCAAATGGCTGTCCTGGCCCTGACGACTCTGGAGGTGACAGTGAGCCAGTGCCAGAGCGTCCACCAACTTCGGGAAGGACTGCTGGGGCACCTGGCCAGCGCCACCTTGGACACCGTCACCCAGGTGCACCTGGACCACAGGCTGCTGAACGCCTTGCAGTATTTCATGCACTTTGGATTTTACAAGTTTGGGCTTGAGGTGACATCTCTGCTTTTGCTTCCATTTATCAATTCCTTGTTTTTTATTTCCTTAAACAAGAGAAACATCTGACATATACAAAAGTAGAGAGAGCCATATCATCAGCTGCCATGCATCCTTCAGCATCTTTAGCAATGATCAACTCACGGCTTGCCTGTACCCTTCTGTTCCCTCTCTGGGGGGTGTGTGTCTTAGTCACTCAGTTGTGTCCAACTCTTTGCAACCCCATGGACAATAGCTCACCAAGCTCATTTGTCCATGGGATTTCTCAGGCTAGAATATTGGAGTGGGTAGTCATTTCCTTCTCCAGGGGGTCTTGCCGACCTAGGGATTGATCCCAGGTCTCCTGCATGGCAGGTGTTCTTTACCAGTGGAGCCACCAGGGAAGCCTCTGCTGGGACCCAAGCATTATTTTGAAGTAAAGGCCATACTTCATGAATACATCCGTGTTTATCTCTCAAAGATGNGCCATGCATCCTTCAGCATCTTTAGCAATGATCAACTCACGACTTGCCTGTACCCTTCTGTTCCCTCTCTGGGGGGTGTGTGTCTTAGTCACTCAGTTGTGTCCAACTCTTTGCAACCTCATGGACAATAGCTCACCAAGCTCATTTGTCCATGGGATTTCTCAGGCTAGAATATTGGAGTGGGTAGTCATTTCCTTCTCCAGGGGGTCTTGCCGACCTAGGGATTGATCCCAGGTGTCCTGCATGGCAGGTGTTCTTTACCAGTGGAGCCACCAGGGAAGCCTCTGCCGGGACCCAAGCATTATTTTGAAGTAAAGGCCATACTTCATGAATACATCCGTATTTATCTCTCAAAGACGCAAATTCTCCAAAATACAAAAACAAGACCATTACCCACCCATGAAAAATGAACCATTTCTCAAAATCAAACATCAAATCTGTGTCCAGATTTTCCAGATTGGCTCATAACTTGAACATTTGCCCCAGTCAGGATCCAAACAGACTCCACACAGTGTGACTGGTCACTTGGTCGATACATCCTTTGAGCTCTTCACCTAAAGATTCTCTTTCTATCCCTGCAATTTGTGTAATCAAGGAAATCGATCAAAAGCTGTGGGGCTTTTCATCATCTGGACTTTGCTGATCACATCCTCATGGTTTCCTGTGAGACAGGAGTGTTCTGGGTCCATCATGAGCTCCTTGTTTCTTAACTAAAGACTTCTATGAAGACAGACATCCTCTCCCCAACTATTCGATTTTCCTGAGATACAGTTCTTTTTTTTTTTTTAGTCGAGAACAATGCTTAAATTTTTCTAATGTGGGAGTTGGTTTTGTAAGACCCTTCCAAGAAGCTCAATGAGTTTCCAGCATTTTAATCCATTGTTACTGTTGTCCCAGTAGTGCTCAGACTGCCCCATCTCTGGCCAGTGAGAATGTCCCACTTTCACAACCAGGGGTCTTTATAAGGGGCCCTGCCCTCTGCCTTGCTGTCCTGTTAAATCTCTGACCCACTGAGGGCCCTATGGAGCCACAGTGCTGGCTACTGACTGTCCCCCAGACTCCATAGCCCCTCGCAGTTGAGACTCTGCTCTCTTTTCTTTCTGGACCATCTTGAACAAACTGATCTTGTGATTTATCCAATTTGCTAACGCATCAAATGATTGTGATGAGTTTCTGGGCTTTGGGGGCACTTTGTAAAAGCAATAAAGCGAAAACAAGTAAACGAACCCAGCTCCCCACCATCCCCAAATCTCAACCACCATCTCATCCTGGAGTGATGGGGGGAGACAGCCCTTCCTGCCCCCGCTGATAGCTTGTTCATGGCCTTATCTGCATCTCTCGCCCTGCATTCTAGCTGGGTTTCATAGCCGCCCTCCACACCGTGGGGCAGCGCATGGATTTCTACGCCCTCATCCACATCTTCTGGCTGGTTTGTCTGCTGAACCTTTGGTGGAGAAAAGCCATCACTGGGGTCTGGCCCAGATACTGTGGTTTCCTCGTCAGTCTGATCATCTTCCAGTATTTTCTGTGTCTGGGGCTGCCTCCTGCTCTCTGCAAAGGTAAACCAACCTGCCCGCCACGGGACTTTTCCATGGAAACACTGAGTCTTGGCAAATGCTGACTTTGTCCTGGACGTATCAGGTCCTCAGGTGGA
>SJYW01045498.1:117665-136657 GCA_006410735.1 Raphicerus campestris
TCTCATACACCCTTCACTTCTCCCCGTTCTTCCCCACAGCAGTCCTGCCAGGTCATGCCAGTCAGACGTCTGCATCTCCCCTGAACAGACGAGGGAGCTGGGCTGGGTGGGAAGGGAGTACCAGCCGCTGTCACCTCTCCACTGGGGAAAATGGCTCTTGGGGGCCCAGGACCAAGGAGAACACTGTTTGCAGACTTTGGTCTGGGTCATCTTTCATGTCTTCATACAGTTAAGAGTCAAAACCTTGTCCTGAGCCGAATTGACAGTCTTTGCTCTCTTCTTGGGTACCGTTTTCTTGGCTCACACAAGTGTTGGCTGTTAGTGACCCTCCCTAAGGACATGTCTATCGTTTCCATTCTATTCTCCTTGCAGCGCTCCCTTCTCTCTCTCCCCCTCCCCTCTCTTTTCCTACCCTTCCTTGACTCTTCCCAACACAAGACTCTTCTTCCTTACTTCCTCTCTTCTCTTCCTGTCTCCTTCTCTTGCCCTCACTCTCTGCCCTCCCTCTCTTTTTCTCTGTCTGGTTCCCCCCTACACTCCCTGTTGCTTACCTTCTCGTCTTTGCACAGTCTCATCACCCTCCCTCCTGCCTTTGCCCCCTTTTTCTCCTAGATCAAGGCTGAAGATTTTAGCCTGATCACACCTTCCCCTCACCCCATAGCCTTGCTCAGCCCTTGCCTCTCAATCCTCAGCAGGACTGGGGACTCCACCCAGGTCTGCCCCCTGCAGATGGAGCCTGAGTGGGCAGCTGTCTACAGGAAGGACCCCCAGCACCTTGAGGTAGAACGCTTCGGGGTCCCCAAGGAAGTCAGCTGATGGGGGTCAGAGGTTGAAGCAGTTTCTAGCATCCTCTGACCCCAAATCATATCATATTTAGTCATTCCATATAATTTGAAAGAAGCATTACTAGAACACAGACTTGATGATCTTCAGAAAAGTAATGAAGATGAAAAGACAGTTCTTCCTTCCTTTACAGATTACCCGTGGAGAACCACAAGTACAGAAATACATTCAAATCTCATTAAGTGGTTATATCTCCCCAATTATGCCAAGAAGCCAGATGCCAATCTGTTATTCCATGAGTACTGAGGAGGTCTGAGTACCTGTACACTTGGGCAGGTGCTGGAGAACTTGGGACAACCTTCCTTCCAATATTTCTCCATTTCATCTTCTTGTAATCACCCAGAGAGTATTCAGCGAAGAAATATAGTTACCAGGTTCCAAGGTCTCAATCTAATTAAAAAATGCTTGCATCAGAGAGAATTTTAATTCATAAGCACTATTCTGATGGGGCTAGTGGTGGGGAAGGACTTTTCAATAGATGATTTAAAATCCAGAGATTCAGTTAGACCCTAAATAGAAAGTGGATGACTGATTTGCAAATCAGATTTCCAGGTGTTGCCTCAAAGAAAGTCCCCAAAACATGAACGTTGTCAGCTCCTACTCATCCCAGAGCGAGCACTCCATGTTCTTTTCAGGATTTGTCCATCTCAGTCTAGGAAACAGCCACCTTCTTGAACATAGGCTGAGCCTAACAGAGAAGATGTAACTGGAAGTTGTGGAGATGGCCTATGTTTTTATTTCCTTCATCCACCTCTCACCTTTTTGTTAAATTTGATACTGTGCAAAATTCATTTTTTCATTCACCATCCATCCATCAAATGCTGATAGACCCAGACTGTGTGCCCCTCCCTGACCCTGGGATCCAGTGGTCCAGTGGGGCTGTGGTTGTCTCTCTGCCTGTGGCTTGGATTCATGCGTTGAATGGAGTGAGAGGGTTCCGGGAGGCACAGCACACTTTGTGACCTTTGAGGGGTCCTAGTGACCTCTGGAAACTCCCACAGTGTTCTGGTCCTATGTGCCCTACCAAAGGTGATAGGGGCAACGAAGCTCCCATGTGATGCTGGAGGAGGATCAGGCCGCCCAAACACTCAGCCGTCCTAGCCCCCGGTGGCTTTCTGTACGGTGGATGTCCAGACCATGGGTAGGGCGGCCCCTCCTGAGGACCACGACCCCTTCCTCCTGTCTTTGCAGTTGACTTCATGCTCCTCCTTGTGGCCTCCCTGCAATGGCAGGTGTTTGTGGGTGAGAACACAGCATCCATGAGGCTGTGAGCGGGGTACAACATGGAGATTGGCTATGAGCTCAAGCCGACGGACCTTGCCCAGCTCAGCCCGGTCCTCAACTGCATCTTCTGCTGGTGGGAACTGGGTGCCTGGTGGGTGGGCAGTCTCCACTCCTGCCTAGAATCCTGGGCTCAAGAATTCCTTACTTTGGAGAGGAAGTGACTATGATTTTCTTTTTTAATTAAAAAAATTGCATTGATGTCTAATTTCTGTACAGTGAAGCATCCAGATCAGAACTGTAACATTCACTCAGCTCTGGCAGAAACCCTCCATCCGCCCAGAAACACCCTCTTTTCCTCTTCCTAGGGAGTTATTTCCTCAGGCCAGTACTGACTCGATTTTTGCATTGTAGCTTAATTTTCCTGTTGTAGGATTTCATCTGAATGGAATTGTGTGGGATCTGCTTTCTTGTGTCTGGCTACCTTTACTCACCATAGTATATTTTAGACCCATCCATTTTTCAGCACGTTCCAGTAAATCATGGCTGAATAGCATCCCTTGTATGAATATTCCACATCTGGGTTACCCATAAGGAGCTGAAGAGCATCACCTGGTTTTCTCCAGCTCAGAGCTAATATAAATAAGTCTTCTGAGAACATTCCTGCACAGGATTTCTGTGGACATATGTCTTATTTCTCTGGATAAATATTTAGGGGTTGGATTGCTGGATCATGGGGGAAATGCATATTATTGGTTTAAGAAATGCCAAGTAGTTCTCCCAAGTAGTTGTACCACCCTCTATGAATTTCTGAGAGCCCCACTCCTAGAAACATACCATAAGTTGACTGGGCCCTGTGCTATGCACTCACTCTCGCACTCAAAATTATTTATTGAGCGCCTATTATGTGCCAGGCACTGTTTAAAGCTCTAGGAATTCAGCAGGGAGAAAGATCCTTGCTCTTACCCAGCAGGCACTTTTATTTTTTAATTAGTAGGGACTTCCCTGGTTGTCCCCTGGCCAAGACTCCATGCTCCAATGCAGGACCCCTCATGCCACAACTAAGACCTGGTGCAACCAATCAATGGAATTCTGTGGGGTGATAAATTGATAAATTTATATGGACAAGCAAAGGACCTAGGATACCCAAAACAATTACGAAAAAAGAACAAAGCTGGAATACTAATACCACTTGATTTGAAGACTTTAAAATCCAATCCCCAAGACTGTACTTACTACTGGTAAAAGGCTAGACACCTAGATCAAAGGACAGATGGTTCAAAAGGGATAATTTTATCAAAGGTACTGGAACATTTTTGGATAAGTCCATATCTACCCTCCCCCTCCCCAATGCACAAAGAAACTCTATCTGTACTTCACATCATATGCAAAAATCAACTTGAAATGGATCGTGGGCCCAAATGTAAAACCCAAAACATTTATTAAAAAAAAAATAGGAGAACTTTGTGACCTTGAGTTGAAGAAAGATTTCTTAAATAGGACACAAAATGCACAAGCCAGTATAGGAAAACATTGATAAACTGCACTACATCAAAATAAAAAATATTCTGCTCTTCAAAAGACACTGTTAAGATCATGAAAAGATAAGCCAATGACAGAGAGGGAAGATTTGCAAAACACATGTCTGATAAGGACTTGTCTCCAGAACATATAAAGCATGTCTATAGCTCAATATGAAGGAAACAATGCAATTTTTAAAACAGGCAGAAGATTTGAACAGGCACTTAATCCAAAAAGATAAGAGACGAAGCATATTTTGAAATGATGTTCAACATCATTAGTCACTAGGGAAATTCAAATTCAAATTAAAGAGAGATTATACTAACATACTTATTAGAATGGCTAAGATTTTTAAAAACCCCATACACGGAAAACCTGACAATACCGAGTCCTGGGAAGAATTTAGACAGCAGAAACATTCATGCAAAGCTCGGGGGAAGGCAGCATGACAGAGCCACTGTGGGAGATAGCTGGGCAGTTTATTTACTTTTTTTTTTCAGCGATAACATTCAACTTTCATTCTGATCTTACTTGCTTTAATTTGTAAAAGTAATGACACTTACTTGCTATAATTTGTAAAAATAAGAAAATTATAAAGATTTCCTTCCCATTTAGGTCACCACAGAGCACTAAGCAGAGTTTCCTGAGCTATGCAGTAGGTTCCCATTAGTTATCTAGTCTATACATAGTATCAATAGTATATATATGTTGATCCCATTCTCCCAGTTCATCCCATCTCCCCTTTCCCCGCTTAGGGTCCCTATGTTTGTTCTCTTCCTCTGTGCCTATTTCTGCTTTGGAAATAAGATAATCTATACCATTTTTCTAGATTCCACATATACAAGTTACTATATGATATTTGTTTTTCTCTTTCTGACTTCACTCTGTGTGACAGTCTCTCTCTGTTCATTCACACCTCTACAAATGACCCAAGGAAATCCAAAAAAGTGGGGATGTGTGTATACAGATAGCTGATTCACTTTGCTGTCCAGTAGAGACTAACATAACATTTTACAGTAACTACAGTAAAAGCCAATAAAATAATAAGCCAATAAACAGTTAAATCTAAATAAAATCATAAAGAAACAGCAAAAAAGATTATTGTAATTTCAGACACAATCTGCTAAAATCTTAGCCTATTTCCTTCCAGTCTCTTAAAATAATTTTTATATAGTAGCGTTCAGGTCCTGTGAGCAATTTTGTATTCTAATTTTTTGCTAATAACAGCCACCACAGATAGATCATTTACCATTGACTTGAAAGCATTTACTCGTGACTTCAAAATGCTTTGTAATCATGATTGTAAAGGCTACTTTATATTCCATCATTTGAATATGTCCTAATTTGCTTAATTAGAAATTACCTTGACATGTAATTATTTAGACTGTTTTGACTATTATAAAGTATGTGTGTATATATAAATATAAATATATATATAAATACTATATCTATATAGTTGAAGTATAGTTGATTTACAATGATGTATTAGTTTCAGGTGTAAAACAAATGATTCAAATATATATACTATATATATACACACACATTTGTATATATATTCTTTTTCTATTGAAGTGTAGTTGATTTACAATGTTGTATTAATTACTGCTGTTTAGCAAAGTGATTCAGTTATACATATATATACATTTTAAAAATATTCTTTTCCATTATGGTTTTTCAAAAGATATTGAATATAATTCTCCGTGCTCTACAGTAGGATCTTGTTTATCTATTCTATATATAAAAGCTTATATCTGCTAATCCCAACCTCCTACTCCATCTCTCCCCCAACCTTTCCCCCTTGGTAACCAATAAATTCTGTTTTAGAAGTTATTAAATATAGTTCCCTGTGCTATTCAGCAGGACCTTATTTTCTGGCAGGTTTCTTCTAATGTTAAATGTACGTTGGCTGTGTAACCCAGCCACCGCTCTCACCAAGTGAAATGGAAACTTAGTCCCATACAAAAACCTGCCCATGAATGTTTATAGCAGCTTTACTCATAATCACCGAAAACTGGAAACAACCCAAATGTCCATTAACTGGTGAGTGGCTAAATTGTGGTGCATCCATACCACGAACCACCACTCAGCAGGAAAAAGGGATGACTTACTGACACGCATGACAACCCAGTGGGACTCGCAACAGCATCATGTCACACACAAAACGTGACACGCTGTCTCCGGTGCTGTTTGTGTGCTATTTTGGAAAAGACAAGATTATAGGGACAGAAAACAGATTGCTGTTTGCCTGGAGGTAGTGCGGAGAGGATTGGCTACAAAGGGCACAGGGAAATTCGAAGCTGCTGGAAATATTCTGTATCTTGATCAGGATGGTGGTTACAGGACTGTATTCATTTGTCAAACCTCAAAGAACTATACCCTTGAATGCAGTCTGCACCTTGATAAGCCTGACATTGCAAAAGACCCTAGGCTCGCGGACGCTCCCATCTCATGGACATGGCCGTGGGTTTCTGAGGGTCTTCGGGGCACTGCATTTCTCTCTTTGTCTGTTTTCTGTGTTTCCTTCTATTTTAAAATGACCTGTGGGAGGGACCTTTGTGTCTGTTAAATGACATCATCTTTCCTTTTCACTGGCCTCTTCAATCTTCCAGCTCCTCTCCGGACAAGTTCAAGGTTGCTGTTTTTCACTATCACTTCTGGTTTGTGCTTTGCCTGGTGTTTCTTGCGGGAACAACACAAATCCACGTCCTGAGTGTCGGGTACCTGGCGGCCTTTGGATATTTCATGCTGCAAGGGAGCCATCTCCTCCTGCAACCAGCAAAGACCATCCTCCAGTCGTGGAACTGCCTGGTCGCCTACTCGGCGCTGGTGGTTGCTGTGAAGACTTTCCTGTCGGTATGGGATAGTCCTTCTCTCAAGGCTGCTCTTTGTTTTCCTAGCCTGACTGTCTTAATACCCTAAAAAAGGGTACTGCCAAAACCAACAGTCATCTTAAAAGGCCTTTTTCAAAGATATGTTTACCAAAGGTGGAAAGAGGTAAAACGATCCGCCCTGTGTCACGCACGATGCCGTCCGTGCTTCGGGGAGTAGCTTTTGATGTTGAAGAGCTCTGAACCCAAGGAAATCAAGGGGGGAAGGGGAGGACGCGCAACAGAAAACATGCTTTATGGTCTAGCTAATCACCTTAGACGATGCTCTAGAGAACCCGTGTTCATTGCGTGGGACCGCTCTCACATTTCAAAGGGAGAAGTGGAATAACACAGAACCGTGTAGATTAATGCAGCAGTTTGAGGGCTAGGAAAGTCATAGGTCTGAAACTGGAAGGGGCCTCCCTCCCTGCCCCCATCTTGGGCTGGTAGAACTTAAGGCTTCCACAAGAGAGATGCAGACAGGGAAGTACCAGAAGAGGCCAGTCCAGTACCACCCCCTGGTCCAGCCGACCCTGGGAACCCTGTCTCCAGACCCCAGTGATGGTTGTTTGCCTCACTGGCCATGCCTCGGGCACAACTCACAACCCAGAGACACATTAGGACTTTGCTCAGCAGGATGGAGTCATTCTTTGGAGGTCTACAAGTCTCAGGTCATCCTTAAGAATATTGGTCCTCATTGGCTTGAAAAGTTCCGAGTGATTGCCTATCAAACAAACCAGCTTTTACTGGAATGGTGACAATCATCACCTCAATTTATCTTATTGCATCTCCATGGGCAGGGATACCACCGTGTCCTTTCTTGTCATGCATCTTAGGACTTCATCCTCCTAATGGCTTGTAGGTCTTCCTTATAAAATNTTGAATTTTAGTGCAAAACATGACAGTGATAGTGATGTTTTACCAACAGAATCTACAAAGATTCCCTATAAGGCACATATAAGATATATCTATCATATATATATATATATCTTGGAAGATACATAAGATACTTAAAATACATGCAAGATAATTTCTTAATTTCTTTACCCACACAGGGGTGCTGAGCTCTTGGCACTGTCCTTGAGGGAGGCGTTGGCGCACAGTGAAGAAGAAGAGAAAAAATGCCTCTGGGTCATCAGGAGGCAGTTATGTTGGCTTTTCTTTCTTCATCCTGGAAGCATAGCCCTTCCAAAGGAGATGCCATCTTATTGCTTATTTCTTTCTTTGTTACAGACTTCGTTCTTTTTCTTTCTTTCTCTTATTTTTGAATTTCTCCAAGCCAAAAAGCCTAAGACCTGAGATGCGCCATTGTTCAGCTTACAGGGCACTAATGAGCTGTGAATGTGGGTCAATCAGTGGATGGAGGTGGCAGAAATTGCAGGCTGATTCTTCCAACCGGTAAACAAAGGCAGGGCTCTTGAGTGTGATGGGAACATGAGTTTCTCCTGGAAAGATTCATCACTTAATGTAATTCTTAGATGAGGAGGAGATGCTTTGAGCTCTTGATGGCTCAGACTTTCTGCTTTGGCTAAAGTCATTGTTCCCCAAAAAGGCCATTTGCTTTCTTTGCTCTGAGCCTTGATTAAAGCTGTCCCTGGCTAAGAGGGGCCACCTGCTACTCTGCTTAAGCCATCCGTCTTCCAGTGCTCTACAATGCATGGTATCCAGGAAGNTGACAGTGATAGTGATGTTTTACCAACAGAATCTACAAAGATTCCCTATAAGGCACATATAAGATATATCTATCATATATATATATATATCTTGGAAGATACATAAGATACTTAAAATACATGCAAGATAATTTCTTAATTTCTTTACCCACACAGGGGTGCTGAGCTCTTGGCACTGTCCTTGAGGGAGGCGTTGGCGCACAGTGAAGAAGAAGAGAAAAAATGCCTCTGGGTCATCAGGAGGCAGTTATGTTGGCTTTTCTTTCTTCATCCTGGAAGCATAGCCCTTCCAAAGGAGATGCCATCTTATTGCTTATTTCTTTCTTTGTTACAGACTTCGTTCTTTTTCTTTCTTTCTCTTATTTTTGAATTTCTCCAAGCCAAAAAGCCTAAGACCTGAGATGCGCCATTGTTCAGCTTACAGGGCACTAATGAGCTGTGAATGTGGGTCAATCAGTGGATGGAGGTGGCAGAAATTGCAGGCTGATTCTTCCAACCGGTAAACAAAGGCAGGGCTCTTGAGTGTGATGGGAACATGAGTTTCTCCTGGAAAGATTCATCACTTAATGTAATTCTTAGATGAGGAGGAGATGCTTTGAGCTCTTGATGGCTCAGACTTTCTGCTTTGGCTAAAGTCATTGTTCCCCAAAAAGGCCATTTGCTTTCTTTGCTCTGAGCCTTGATTAAAGCTGTCCCTGGCTAAGAGGGGCCACCTGCTACTCTGCTTAAGCCATCCGTCTTCCAGTGCTCTACAATGCATGGTATCCAGGAAGGTTTCGGTGGTCATGCATGTACATATTTTTTGTTTAAAGGCTACATCATTTATCTTGATGCACTTTGGAAGGGGTAAGGGAAAGGAACATCTAGACAACTCGTTGAGTGACTTTAAGGATTGCTTAGGGTAATGTCAAGTCATAAAAGTGACTTGACTGTAATCAACTTTAAAAATTATATAATACTGGAAAAGTCATGATATGTGTATGTGCATGATGAAGTTGGCAGAGTTCTTTCTGTTTTGTTACCTGCTTAGGTCTGAATTCTCAGGCTATCTGAGTCCACCAAGACACCCAGCCCCAGCCCCTCAGCTACCCAGCTGTCGTCTGTGGCTAGCAAACCCACTTGAGATGCTGCCCTGTTTTCTGGAGTGGAGAGTAGTCAGCCCTCGTGCTTCCCAGCATGGACCCCAGGCAGCACTTGGAGTAGGATCCCATCCATCTGGGTGTCCAAGATGCTGGCTGTCTGGCTGTTGGGTGGGGAGGGGGTGCCACCTCTTAAGTTGGGACAAGTGGGAGGGGATATCTAGGCAGCTCTTCCTCTGTCTCAGGCTTAGGGGCAAAGCCAAGCAAAATGGCAAAAATTTTTGACCGCAGGAGAAGAAAACGGCCTTCTGTGTCTTCAATTGCCAGGACTGAGAAGATCAAAGCAAAGCAAAGGAAAGTTGCTGCTTTGCAGCAAGGCAGCAGGAGGCCCGCTTCCCCGGTTGTTAGTGTGAGCTGTTTGCCCAGGGAGGATGCTGCCCCAGGGCTCAGCGCTCCAGGTGAGCTTGGGACATGACCTGCCTCCCCCTACCCACTCCTTGAAACAGGGATGTTACAACTGAGTCCTCTGCCATTAGCACCACCAATCCCCNAGGATGCTGCCCCAGGGCTCAGCGCTCCAGGTGAGCTTGGGACATGACCTGCCTCCCCCTACCCACTCCTTGAAACAGGGATGTTACAACTGAGTCCTCTGCCATTAGCACCACCACTCCCCCGCCCCCTCCCCCAAGCCAATAAGAAAAGGGGTCTTCGGATCTGAGGTGTTAGAGTTATCTTTTTGTCCGATGCATCTGAAGAGTTTAGAATGAGAACGGTGCTCTGAGGTAAAATTCTGAACTCTGACTAAAGTCCCAGAAAGAATCCCTCCCTGTTTGCAAAGTGAAAACACATCTGACAGGCCCTGGCTCCCTGGAAATCCATGGATTACTTACTTAAACAGTGTTTTCTTCCTTTCAGTTCTGAGATTTTTTTTTTTCCTCCAGAAAACGAGTTCCTCAAAGGGCCAGTGGCTAAAGACAAAAGTTGCTTCATTTCTTACTGATCATGAAATAAATAAGATATCCTTCACAAAGTTGTATTTTTCAACTGGACTGGATTTGCTCTTCCTTTCAGCTGAACAAGTTGGAAGAAACAGTGTCATCGCCTGGCTACCAACCTCTGAGAGGACTGGGTTTTACATGGCAATTCATATGCAGGGTGTCATCTATGGGTTAACCTTCCTAATCGGGGGACACACTGTCTGAATTGGTGACGAGACTGAATTTCAGTGTTCTTAAGAACGATTCCATTTTAGTGCTTTCAAGTCCCTGGAACCATTAGAACTGGTCTCCTCAAGGACCTCCCAGCACAGACCTCCCTGGGAATCTCCTTGAAGCAGAGGAAAGAAGAGGTTGTCAGCCTACATGGTAGGCAGTCTTGAAAACACGTTTTATCTCCAGTCTCTTATATGTTTCCTTCTCAGATTTTATTTGTACCAAATCATTTGTGCAAATGAATCATTGTGTAAGGATGGGGGAGGGTAGTCAGTAAACACTCAGTAAGGTGATGTTGATTTCTTCAGTAGACATTTCAGGTTGGTCCCTTTTTAGAATGACCACAATGTGGTCCAAGGTGGAAATCGCTGATGGATTTGGGTTTCATCTTTATTTAGGTGATCTCAGTATGACAGAAAATGAAGAGGAGAAAAAATGGTGGTAGCCTTGGATGAAGCACCCTTCCAGTAAGCCAGGACTGTTAACAGTTGCCTGGAACATGGCCCTTCAGGATTCTGAGAAGGGGGGGCCCACTAGGTTCCAGGGTTCCCTAAAACAGGTCCATTCCCTAAGTCATTTGAGGCAACAAGGTTGTGGCGAGGAGGCAGGCAGGTGGCTCATGCTGTCTGCCCCATAAGGACATGAGAGGTTGTGTGTTTGTGTTTTTGGAGACAGTGAAGGAGCAGGGTCCCCTCCATCTACCACAGCAGCAGGTGAGCTGGCCATAGATGATATGGGACAAGACTCATGGGGTGTATGCAGCTGAGGAAGATGGGAGATTGCAGATTCCATGGCTAACAAGGGCGATTGATGGTGAGGGGAGACAGAAATCCACAGGCGTCTAATGTGAAATGTCAACACTAATACATAATTTAAATCTAGTTAGGGAATGAGATACACCTGTTTTGACAGCTTTCCCTTCTGTGGTAGAATGTGCCAGAAGGGAGGAAACCCCACAAGTAAAATAACCCGGTGCCCATCAGGTCAGCGAGATGCTCAGCATGTCTCAGGCCAGGCTGGGCTTATAGTGAGGTCTGTGGGCAACGGAGCAGGAAGGCGTGTCTTCCAGATTCTTTTATGTGGACATGCTTTGCAGTGCTCCAGGATGACAGCTGCGCCTTCTTTCAGACTGACAGCGAGGAAGAGGAGCCTCAAGAAGGAAGCAAGGCAGAAATAACAGGTCGTCAGCCAAAGCCCAGAACAGCTTTCCAGGCAAGTTTTCTTTGCCCTGGACTCAAGCTAATGCAGGTGAAGCAGACACATTCTGTGGGCTGAGTGGTCCTGACCACGGATGCTCTTGCTTGAGAAGCCTCTGTGTGTGCCCATGGTGTGGCTGGACCTGCAAGTGGTGGAGCAGACTATGCAGGACAACGACCTGAGCTTAACTGGAGCCTGAGTTCATTTGGATCCCTCTGGGAGACATCCCATTATAAAAAGAACAATGGGTGCCTCAGAGGCCTATGGCTCTGGATGCTGGATGCTTGTTTACATGTGGTGAGGGAGTGACTCTGAGGATCTCTGCTTCCCTGAAGGGGCTCCTTGCTGACTATTGGGGAAAAGAGGTGGACTCATGGGGAAGCCAGTCAACTAGTCCTGTATAAAATTGCTCAACTAGTCCTCTTGGTATAAATTAGTCCCGTTGTCGTGGGCACATGCAAAGCCGAGTAGAGAACAGGGGTGCTCATTTGGAGATGTCAACCAATATTTTAGGGGTATTTCAGGAAAAGGGATAAGTTATTTGAAGACATGTCTTAATTTTTTTTACCACGTGTGTCTCTGTTACATCCTATTGTTAGAGTTTTTCCTGAAGTGTGCATTTTAGTTGAAAGTTACTTGGAAAAATATTGAAGGAAGAGCAAAGAATTCCATATATTACTCACTCTTTGCCCTTGTCTTAAGGAATCCATTTTTCGATTTTTTTTTTAAACCAGAACTACTTAAAGCACACACAAGAAAGGCTGTCACCCACTTTATCCTTTACACCAAGCAGCACTGACTTTTCTGGGAACAAGGAAGGAGATCATCCAGCAGAATTCCGTTTGGGTTTGACTTTGATGTTCTGATGTCTAGATGCAACTTTAAACATCTTTTAAATTCACAAACCGCTCCTAAGAGCCTTTCCTCTTCTAAGAGGAAATTACTTGGAACAAATATGACATTGATTTTCCATCTCCCTTGATTAGTCTCATTTGGTCTGATTTTTATTATTTAAGGCTTACCGACAACGAGAATATACAGTTAGCGATGGTTCTAATTAGATTTTGTGACCTTTAAAGAAGAAAAGGAGGGTCTGGGCCTGGAATTGCTGGAGAACACAGCTGGGTTTATGACTGTCTCCCTGCAGCTTGCCTACAAAGCCTGGACCAACGATGCCGCGTGTGCTCTCCGGATGAGGATGGAGTATGAAGGAGGGATGGGAAACCCCCAGTGGGATGAAGAGGGGCTTCGGCGGCGCCACAGTGGAGGTACTACTGTTGACAGCAAAGCAGGGTTTGTGTGGTAACTTGGATCAACAGATGGTCGACTAGGAAACACTGGCGTCAAACAGTTCTGGCTGGTGACTGGGTCCATTGACAGCAAGTGGAGTGTGGAGGGAAGATGAGGTCATGGGCGCATATAGGAGCCTAGGGGAACTTTCATACATGCTGATGATGGAGGGAGTGCCTTATGGAGATGTCCACACCTCTTGGACAATGGGATATTTGTTGACGAACCAACTGATTATTCTGAGATATGGGGGCGTGATGGTGGTGGNTATAGGAGCCTAGGGGAACTTTCATACATGCTGATGATGGAGGGAGTGCCTTATGGAGATGTCCACACCTCTTGGACAATGGGATATTTGTTGACGAACCAACTGATTATTCTGAGATATGGGGGTGTGGTGGTGGTGGAGAATTTGCATTTTTCCAAGTGTGTTTTCCATAGTGACTTGAGATTTGGAATGCATCAACCAGACCCAGGGAGAGAGAAATATGTGGTCTGTCGGGTGTCCAATCTTTCCTAAGTGAGGCATTCACTGGCAGTAAGCCCTGGACCCTGACAAGTAGTGGTCAGCAGCCAATACAAATTTGAAAGGCCTTCCTCTCTAGGTGGACCTGCTTTGCTGAGCGTCTGCAAATGAAGACCAGCTGATCTGACAACAGGGCCTGTAGAGTCCCAGTGACCCCAGTGTGATGCATGTTTCAGAAGAACTGTAATTTCCACACTCCTATCATCATGCCCACCTTAGACACACAGACACCCCCATGAGGATGTAACAAACATTTACCAAAAAGCATCAAATGAAAACAGACAGGAATTTCCAGTCTATTTTGGGTCTTTTTCGGTGACTCAGCAGGTGAGAGACTGGCAACTCTTGAGACTGAAGCTGAGGCCACAGCAGAGAATTCAGATGAATGTGGTAGGTATGGTTGTCCTGCTGTATTCAAAATAGAAAAGAAAGAAAACTATAGGAGGGGAAACCATGTCATGGATCAGGGCTGATGTCAGATAACCTCACTCAGAGATGAAAGGCCAGTTAAAGAGAGTGATGGAGTGCTTAAATGCCTTGCTCAAGGCCCTTCAGCTGGATCGGGGCTGGGACCACCTCAGCACAAAGCCAGCTCCTCCACCTCCCATCAAGGGGATGTTCTTGTCCTCCAGCTCTTTCCGTGGGCAGGACATCCTTTCCAGACTCCTCCCTATCCCTTGTCTCCAACGGCCGTTCCTTCAGCGCAAGTCTGGGTGGCCTGTGATCAGACCCACTTCCACCCCCTGCAATCAGATTCCCTCCCACCCACCTCCCCATCACTTCCCTGGCCCTCGGTTTCTCTGTCTGTGAAAGGAAGACGGTAAGAGATCATGAGCAAGAGGGATGCTCCAGGACTGAAGGGCTGAACCATAAGATCACATCAGTTTCGGGAGCACAGGAAGTGCCTAACTCGTGCTCTCTATTCAGAATTCTGGGTGAAGACTCTGATGCTGGGAAGGATCGAGGGCAGGAGGAGACCGGGATGACAGAGGATGAGATGGCTGGGTGGCATCACCGAATCAATGGACGTAAGTTTGAGCAAACGCTGAGAGATAGGGAAGGACAGGGAAGCCTGGTGTGCTGCAGTCCGTAGGGTCACAAAGAGTTGGCCATGACTTACTGGCTGAACATTCAGAATGCAAACAATAACAGTGTGGTCCTCTCCTCCGAGGGCATTCAGAGACAGTCACTCTCAGGCCTGCCCCGGTGCCCGTCTGCGTAACCTGGGGCCCCGACTTTGGACGAGAATCCATGACGTCTAGGGAAATTCTTCCCACAGGGCAGCCCCTCAAGACTTACCTGATGGACTGGACGGAGTTATTGTCTTGTCACTCTGAGGTGAGTTGGAGAAAAGAAAGAGCAAAGGTCTCGGTGGGGTTTCATGGGCAGCGAGTGGTTCGCGCTCTCTCTCCATAGGAGGCCTGGCCTGGAGGCTCGTCACGGTGGCCCAGTTGTGTGGGGTCCTGGGACAGATGTTGTTGGACAATGTCACCAAAGCTCTGCATGCGCTGAGCGGGGACAGTGCCCGGGCATCTGCGGCCCTGCGGGGGTTGCGCCATGGCTGGTGGCGAGCTGTCACTCAGGCAAGCTTAGCACCTCTCGCCATATCAATTGCCTTTAATTATTCCTTGTGGACAAGCCACTCCGTTGCTGACTCATGATTATGCCTCGTATTAGCTCCTGCCGCCCACCCTCCCTGCTGGTTTGGGCCACTGTGGTGGCTGGTGCGGGGGGGGGACGCGGAGCTCTGCCCCCTGTGTTCAGGACTCCTGCAGGGGCCTTGGGTTCCCTTGGCGGTCCCAGCTCCAGTCCTGAGATACAGACTGTGAGGAGCTGTGTTCCTTTCGTTTTCTGTCATGCAAAGTACACTCACTAGCTCCCTCCCGGACTTCCCCCTCCTTATCCACATCTGCTTCCCTCTCTTTTTCTCTTTTCCTTCTGGCTGCCCCTCGCAACATGTAGAATCTTAGTTTTCCTGACGTAACCCGTGCCCCCTGTATTATAAGCATGGAGCCTTGACCAGCGAACCGCCAGGTAAGTCCTTCTTCTTTTCCTTTGTATGACGAAACTCTGACATTTCTCTGTAGGGGAAGAAAGCCACCACAGAAGACATTTTGAGAGGCTGTCATGTCTGCTTCTGAGAGTCCCCATGCGTGGCCCCAGCCAGGAGGGAAGACAGGCCTGAGGGGCATCCAGAAGGCAAAGGGTTGCCTGGGTCTCGCCCGGGAGATGCCCGATCACCTGGAGAAATGACGCAGGGCACGGCCCCGGAGGATCCTGGCAGAAACAGCTGCAGGTCCAGGCAAGATCCACCCGAGGAGGCACCGGAAGGCCCCCTGAGGTGGGGAGCAGGCTGCCCTCAGCCCTGAGGGGCCTCCCTGCCCCAGGATGACCCCGGGTTCCAGGGGTCCCCGGTGAAACCTTGGTCTCCCCGAAAGTCAAGATCTTGTGTTGTGGGCCAAGGGTGTTTAGAGGGCTGTAAAGGGATCATTTTCGCTAACGCCACAAAATTATACTCTGTCTCCAAACAACAGAGGCCCTTGGCAGGTAGAGATTTAACTTTCCTCAAATACGAAGTGTGGCTTTCAGAGAGATCTGGTGGGCGCGGATGGGCTCCCTTATTCTGGGCATGCTCAGGGAGCCATGTGGGAACTGTGATCTTGTAAATGGGTCCCTTTAAAAATATCACCTGGGAGGCCTGGGTGGAGCAGCTGCCACCTGCACACCTGATGGGAAGGGGGAGCGTTAGGGGGATGCTCATCAAGGAACCGGAGGACGCTCATCTCCTGACCATCTCAGCTGTGTCCCAGACACCGGGGGACAGACGAGGACAGAGCCATGGTGATGGCCGTGTGGGTGGGGAAAATAGCCATTCCCCGTGCTGACCGCTTTGCTGGGCTGATCCTGAGTCATTTTGCATCAGTTAACCCCCTTAGCTACCGAGAACCCAGGAAGGAAGGTAAGAGTATTCTCCCCATTTGACACCAGAGGGAACTGAGCCCATGGCTCAAGATCACATGTAGCCGTGTTCTGCCATCTCACCCGGACATCCAGGTGCTGCGGATGCAGCCCTGGCTGGCCCACCATCCCAGAAGGAATACCTCATCTTCCCTTCCCCCATCTGCCTCTTTGCACCCTCACCACGGTCCCAGGAGTTGGGGCTTCTCCCCCATCCTAGGCTCTCATCCATCTGCTCCACTTTCTCCATGGGTTCTGTTCCCAGTCCCTTCCCCTCCACTCCCTTCAGCAACCCAGAAGGCTGGGGTCCTCTGGAGGCTGCAGAAATCACTCCCCTCCCCCATGTCTCTTCGCCACCAAACATCTTGAAAGGGCAGAGGGGCAGCATGAGCCTTGTGCTTCCTCTCCGTCTCCTGTGTTTTTACAGGACCCTCTGGCTCCTGCAGCCTCCACTCTGTGGGCCCCTCCCCCACTGTCCCCTCCCTGTCCCTTCTTGCCCTTCCTTAGCATGTGTCCTGAGCTCCAGGCCTGGGGTCTTACCTGCTTAGGAGCCATCTCTGACCTTGTTAAACTCAAGTTCATTACTTCCTTTCTCCACAGGCTGGTGCCCCTCCCCACCCCCAGCTCCCAGCATAGTCTTTGTTGGTGAAAGCCCTATTCGAAATCTCTCACAAAACCTTCACAACCATCCAGCCACTAGTGAAGTTGCCCAGGAGGAGAGGCCAGTGTCATTCTTTCTCTTATTCATTGTGTCCAGCAGGGGATGCGGTGCCCAGGGCTTTGTTTTGCAAATGTCTCTCTGGATTCCACCCACAGCCTTTACTCTGTGTCCACTGTCCCGCTCTGACCATCACTGCTTCTAGCCTGCCCTGCCAGCCTATGCTGCCCGCCACCAGCTCCTCCATCTGATACACCCTCCACATCAACCTCAGCTTCCCCCAGCCTGCCCTTGTCACTTCCTTCTTCATCCTTCCAGGGCTTTCCTGTCTCTTGCAAAATGAAATCCAGACTCTCAGCCTGGTTTACGAGGCCCCTCATGACCTGATGACTCTAGTCCCCGGGCTCTGTTTTCTGAATTGCAAAGGATCTAATGCTTACCTGAAATGTCCATTCTCCCTGCCTCTCTGCCTGGAGGGTTTGCCTCTTGCCCTTCAAGAGCCAGCCCAGCCACCCCTCTGGGAAGCCTCCTGGCTCCCTGTCCTTCTCTGGACTTCTTCAACTCCTTAAAAGTGGCTCTCACCCAGACCCCTGGCCTCAGACCCATGCCCCCCACGACATGAGCCCCGTGATGACAGGGGTCTGCCGTGTCCCTCTCTGTGCTCCTGTGGCCTGACTCAAGGTCTAGAACATAATGGCCTTCCAGGGCCTGCTTGTTTAACCAAGCAATGCAGCCTTCATGTAGGATGTAGGAATAAGTCTCAGACCATCCCCAGTGATTGCAAATTCCAGGTGAGAGGAGTCTGGAATTCAAATTCATGAGGTTTTTAAAAAGTTTTAGAATGTCCTTTGAAGCAAAAGCCCAATCAATTAGTCATCAAAAGTTTTTAAAAATGATGTCTTTAGGGTCTACAGAGGTCACAGAGATGGTAAGGCACAGTAGCTAGGGGTCAGCCAGGAGGGAGGAAGGGTTGAGCAAGACCCCACCACTGGCAGGATGTCCCTCAAAAGACAGTGGGCTGGCAAGTCCAAGACCTGCCACGCCCTCTCCCACCTGCCATCACCACAAACCATCCTATTCCATTTTCATCATTCAGAGACTCAAACAGACCAGCAGCTCCAGCAGAAAGTTCCTTTTAGGATGTTTCCAGCTAATGATCTGTAACTTAAAAGGCAAGAATTATCTGTAAATCGAGTTAGAAACAAGCACATTTTTCTTGCTCGATGTGGCCGCCCAAATTGCTGTTCTTGGGTCAGAAGGTGTTGCCCTCCACAGGCTAGGAAGCAAAGCAAATGGTTCTTAGAACTTGATTACCTGCTTCAAAAGACTACTCAATAGAGAAATTGTGAGCAATCGAGGTTTTTTTTTTTCCCCAAAATCATATTTTTTTTTAATGCATCTGGGAAGTGTGTGTTCAATAGAAAACTTTGTGGCTGAGCACTCCGGGAAAGTGGAAAATTGCTCCCGGTATAGAGTTTGGGGAAGTTCAGTTATTTTTCACCTACTGGATTTTCTCAGGGCCCAGACAGACCTGCTCATCCAGGGCCGTGGGGCTAGACTTACAGCAAGGTATCTCCCTCCCTCTAGGCTGCCCCTGGAAGACCAGCTAGAGCAGTCGGAGAGGTCCTACCGGAGCCCACCTTGCCTGGTGAAGCTAACCTTCGCCTTGCCCAGGCTGCCGAGGCCAAGTCTGAGGCTCTGTGCTATCTTGTAATTGTTCTCAACCACACGCTCTTGGCCTCCGTCCTCTGCATGGCTCTCCCCATCCTGTCTTTCTTGTGGGCCGTGCTTTCTGTCCCCAGGCCCTCCAAACCATTCTGGATGGCAGCAATCTATTACACAGAGGAAGGTGCCAAGAGGGCACCCAGGCAGACCCAGCCCCTGCCAACCGATGGACACCCCACCTGCTGCCATTGTCACCACCCCATGTGTCTTTTTTTTTTTTTTT